>JBBPDC010000149.1:8111814-8128735 GCA_037974485.1 Hemigrammopetersius urotaenia | reverse complement strand
CACACACACACACACACACACACACACACACACACACACACACACACACACACACACACACACACACACAGAGATACTTAGGACCTTTTTAAGCAATTTCAGGTGCTTATAGGTGGCAAAGATAACATAAGATAACCCTTTATTACAGCAAAAAAAAAGTAGTGTGTGTATATATATATATATAGAGAGAGACAGACAGACAGACAGACAGACAGACAGACAGACAGATAGATAGATAGATCTGAAGCACACCTCCATACACCTCCACATTAAAATGTTTCTGACACCCGTGCTTGTATGTGCATTGTCTTACTCTGCACCTTATAGCTGGACTTGGTTCCATCATTGTGCTTGCTTAAGGATTTTTGTTTGTTTCCCTACTTTTGATTGCTATATTTTTATTATTTTTTATTTTTTTAATATATGTATGTAGACATCGGAGTATCCTATATAACTGTTTGCAGTCATCTAAATCTGCCCAACACTCCCAAGTGACAACACACATATGTCCCTCTCCTCCATCATCGCACTTGCAAAAGCTAACAAACACTAAGCTTTTTGGAGAGTAGGACACTCTGTGATGTTCCAGCAGCGCTGGCCACCACAAAGATGCCAGAGTTGTGTATTTTGGCAGAAGTCTCACTCTTGAGTCACTCAAAAGTCCAAGAGAAATTGAATCTATCAGCACTGATTAGGAGGAAACTGCACTAACAAGACTAGATGGGCCTAAAAACACAGGAGGATCAGTGAGGCCTAAGCTTTTAAGGACTAAAGAGGAGAGGAGGTTTTGTTCAGTGACCGAGTTCAGTTGTTTCCTCTAATTGAAACCAGAGGACAAGCAGTACAGAGAGAGAAATGCCATTCTTGTGCCATAATTATATTTCACTGTGGGCAAGAGCTCCAAGAACAAAACCCAGAAGGCCCAAAATAGAGAAACAGGACTGGACAGATAGGGTGGGGATGATGAGAGAGATTTCAAGGGAATATTTCAACACTACAGTCTGCAAGGAAATCCACATGGAAACTATAATTACTAATCCATGTGCAAACAATCAATTTACTGATGTGTCTGGCATCCAGGACAGCCTTGTTTTTTGCTCTGCAGAGAAACATTATGTTTGGTCATGGACCATTGGCCAGTGGTATTATCTGAGCTAAATTCCTGAAAGAATAATTACCTTGTGGCTGTCAATGAGGTTGAGCACCAAGTCAATGTCTCCATGCACAGGCTGGTCCTCGGCCAGCTGAGGCTCCACTTTATAAAGCCAGTCGATCAAAGCCTGCAGAGCGTCTGTAAACTGGCCTGAAAACAACAGAGCTTCCTCCAGCTTGTTTTGCCTGCAAGGAAAGTCAAATGTGCACATTAATAACAGCAAATGATTACAAATGCATTCATTTGAATATTATGTTATATTATGTGTGAACGCCAGAGAAGTAAAACGTATCAGTAATCATAAAAACATCTGTCTTTCCAAAACCTTTAGTTTCAAGGTTCGTTTAACACCCTTCCAAATGGGAACATTCCAAATGGGAAAATGGTATAATGTTTCATCATAAACTTGTATTCAAAATTACATTACTTTTTATGTTTCTCAAAACAATGTTTACTTTGTTAAAGAAAGCACTCAAAAGCAGATCATTTTTCTTTCTTTCTTGGCTGTGACATCACTGCTCAGGCAGGAACACAGAGCATGTTTCTCATGCCCAAACTCCAAGCTTGACTGTAGTCGTGGCAACTGAATCAACCACTGGACGCAGTTAAAACATAAATTCTCTGTGTTTTTGGTGCGGCCAGTCACATTTATAACTCAACTGGGAGGATCTACCATTCTTCTGTAGGTTCAAGCACCACTGAACAAATCCCAATGAAATAAGCAGGGGCCAGCTTTAAAGACCCTCAAGTGCATTAGGTAGAGAACGGCTGGCCATGCCGGCCATATTTTTGTTTTGAGGCAACATGAACCCTATATGGACAAATGTATTGGGACACACCTGTTTTTCAGGGTTTGGTCTAGGCCCACTTCCAGTGCAGGGGAATCTTATTACTTCAGCCTACTGAAGTAGATATTTTGAACAACTCCATGCTTCCAACTTTGTGGACACAGTTTGGGGAAGAACATTTGTGCATAAATACATAGTTTGATAAGTTCAGTGTGGAAGAACTTGACTGGCCCACACAGAGCCCTGATCTCAACCTCATCAAACACTTTGGGGATGAACTGGACTGGAGATTGCATTTACATTTACTGCATTTATCAGACGCTTTTTTCCAAAGTGACTTCCATTCCTTAACTACAGGGGGCAGTCACCCTGGAGCAACTTGGGGTTAAGGGTCTTGCTCAGGAACCCAGTGGTGGTGCTGAAGGTAGGATTTGAACCCATGACCTCTTGGTCCAGAGGCAAGTATCCTACCACTAGGCCACCATCCACCCCACCAGATTGCCCTCTCGTCCAGCATTAGTGCCTGACCTTATAAATGCTCTACAGATTGAATGGGCATCTTTTGTTCATGTAGTGTATATCCTGTTAAGGGAACAGAGACGTACCTCTCTACAGACTTGCCACACACTGTATCCCATTTATCCCGGATTTCGCAAAGCATGTCGTCCAGTTTCTGGGTGTCATCCTGCAGGGAGGTTTTGTCCTTCAGTGCTCGGCCTGTGCGACTGGTGGTATCATACACTGAGTGTTTACCTCCCAGAGCCTTCTGGAACTCCTATAACAGCCCAACAACAGGGAGTCAAAGTTAACATTCAGCCTCAGCTCAAGGACATCTGCACTGAAACTTTTCCTAGTACACACTGATATGTGGGTAAATGGAATTGGATGGCACTGCTTCCTTGTCATCTGAGTCAACAGAATGTGAAGGAATCTGCTGAGTCCACACTGCTGAGCTGTTAATTACATGCCAGTGTGATCTCCCCTATATTGTGCACAACAGTCATGCTCATTTGTTGAAGGAGGACTGCATTATATGAAATAGTAGACAAGCATCCTATTAGAGATTAATATAACAAAATAACAAATTAAAATTAAATAAATAAAAGCACATGGTGAAAACGTTTAAAACATTTAACATATAAATTGCCTCACTGAGTCCTGTGATTATCAACAGTCATATTTCATTAACTAAAAAAAATAGCAGAAACTCTATAGGCAATACTACAAATCTGATGACTGCAGGGACACAAGTCTTCCAGAATTCACAACGTTCTCTTCCTAAAGGAAGGGTTTGATATTTTTGTTATTTTGGTAACAATTTATTTTCAGAGTTCCCTGTAGGTTCCCTGTAGATGCTCTGTAGTTCTCTTTGATTTAACTTAACATTCACCTAAATATTTACTGCAAAGGAATGCTGAGTTAAATGTGATAAACTCTTAAGTTCTTAAGTTAACCTTAACTTCTTCAGCCCAGAACTTGATTCTCATTGATACCCTAAATTTAACACGGCTAATTCAGCTAGACTAGTTTCACCAGATCGTTTACCAATCTCAGTAACTGTAGGTAATTTTTAGGGGACTGTTATTTAAATCAAATGATACCCTTCCACTGTGCATAAAAACACAATGAGAAAATGTGTGTGAGGGTTGAGGGTCCTCAAAATTCCAATTCCCTGAATTAAAAGGATCAGAGATCAAGGCCTGGCAAAATAAAGCGGATTATTATGGAATTATGGAAGCCCCCAAATATGCAATTGCTAAAAGAGGGGGTCGCACTACACAACACTCATTGTTTTACCACAGCCCCAACTGCATACAGGATTAAGACAGAATTACTATCACTGTGGCGGGATGATACTTCCTTTGTGAGTCACAACCAAAGAATAACACAATGACGGCAGAAGGCAGCTGGTTTTATGCTGATTCACACCTTGCCTGGACGTGGTTTAGTGTTTCTACAGATGTCTGACACATGATTTAATGGAAATGGATAAAAAACAACACAAAGGCACCACAGATCAGCACGATGTTAGGAAGACTGTCATTATTTGCGTTCAAAGGGAAAATTGCAGGATGAGATGCAGTCACCTTGTGCTGAGCCAGCTGCAGTTTGATCTTGTCTGGTTCATTGGCGATCTCAAGTTCCGAGTCTAGAGCCCTTTCCGACTCCTCCAGCCACTCCATCAGTTTAGTCCAACTCTCATGGAACTGCAAGGAGGCAACAATAATAGGTTTTATATGTACATACACATAGGGGTATTTTACTAATTGATGGTGATTTGGCTTGACACAATTATACGGTTTTCAATGTAAAATACCCTACAGTTAAGTTTAAACTCATGTCTGACCAAATGCCCTGTACAGTAGAGTTTGAAATCAGTGCACCGTCTCCCTCAGTGGCTGAAAAGGGGGATGGAAAGCCCCCACAGGTCCCTTAAGGTGTAGAAGTTGGCCAGGCCGGACACGCAAGTATCTTTGCACGACAGACTGAAGGTGCCAAGAGGTTAAGCAAATTAGGTGATAAAATTGAATTGATTGAAGGGCAAACTGAAGGTGTCGGCTGAATATAAATTAGAAGATAACTAATCCTGTAATTATTGGTTGAAACAAAGAGGTGGAGTTAAGCAAATCAAGTGATAAAACTTTATTTGTAGAAAATTAATCAGTGGGTTGTATTAGAAAAATGGGTGTTGAATTTTAGGCCTATAATAAAATCTGGAATTACATCATTACTGTTTATCTGAGTAAGATTATCACACACAATCATTATATAGACTATGGCTATATTAGAGTCTTATGTGGCCTCTACTGTTCATTGTACTATAACAGAAGAAATCCTTTGTCGAACTGTCGGAACTATGAATTTGCAGAAGACATAATGGTTTGACCGGTCAATCGAAAAATAGTTCAAATCGTTTAAAATGAGAAAAAAATACACTATAAATTTGCCTTCAATCACATTTAGCAGGGTTTGATACCTGTTTTGCGCGTTTCCTGGCATCATCCAGCAGGCGTCCTCGCTCCACCGAGCGCTGCACCACTTTCTCCCAGCGGCTCTGCACACTCAGCAGCAGGTTCTTAATCAGCACCACGTCCTGTTTCTGGCTGAAGTACTTCAGATGGGTTCCTGTTTTATCCAGCTCGATGATCTGATCCCGGTGTGAGTTCACTTCTGTCACAAACACCTGGAAGGAAAACAAGCTTAGTGGAGGGCAAATCATTTTAAACTGAAAAAAAGACAATTGCCACATTTGGAACGAAACCAAATGAGCTGAAGCCAAATGTGATCAAGCTCAAAAGAGCAGAGGTTTCCTGAGTGTGTCACTTCGATAATGTGGAGCGGAAACATCAAGGCATGTTGAGTCATTAACTGGAAACGGGAAACTCTTTTGCTCCCTTGACAGATTAGCTAATAGATTTTGTGTATAAAGTAGGGCGTCACCAATGCACATTCTTAGACACTGGTGTAACACACACACACACACACACAGATAAACAAAAAATAATATAGATACCTTATGCTCATCAATCTGAAACAAAATAGTTTCCAAAATGAGGGAGGCTGGAGAGATCATGGTCAGGCTTTGTTCAGCTTGGGTCAACCAGTTGATGAAGTCTTGCAAGGAGTTGTGGAAATCTGTGGCCATCGTTAACGCCTCCTCCAGTTTCCCCTGTACAAAACAACCACACATACACAGACACAAACCCACAGGGACACAGAGAGCTATAGTCATTCAAGTCATTTCATGTAAACAATGAAAATCAGCATGTCTTTGTATTGAACAGGATGAGGAAGTGTTAATATCAATGTTTAAGAATAAATGAAAAGAGTGAAAACTAGGTTTCTCCAGCAACCACAACCTGGATTATGATCCTGTGATTCATCATTACAGTCTGACTCACGCAGTGCCATCTGTTTAACCATCCTTTCCTCTTCCAAAGAAACCTTACAAGCCTTACATGAAATAAGTATGCAACTGTTCAAAAGTCTGAAATCAACAACAACATGTCTTCAACAATTTAAAACCAAACATTTATACAACTTAATGTGTCAATTTTGTGCAATTTTACAGGTTTCAGTAACCAGGCAATTAAAATGAACACATTACAAAATCAGGAAATCTCAATGTTTCTAGGACGATAAACAGTCCTTTAAATAATTATACAGCATTAAAATGAAGTTGGCAATAACAATGCTTCATATTTAAAAAGTGATGAACAAATATTGAGGTAGATAATCATAAATAGTTGCATGGATTATAAGATACACTACAAAAATCCTTTAATTATTGAATAAAATCCAACTGATAAATCCAACCAATATTTGATTGACAATTTCTTATGCCTAGATGTCACCAGTCCATACGAAACTTGGTGTAATTGTGGGCTCACATGACTGATTATAAATAAGAGCTATGTGTCCCTGTTTAAATGCACCCCTTTGTGCTAGTGCTCCATGAAGTAGGGTAGGCACTGCGGTAGGTTAGGTAGGGCAATAGCTCAACTGCAGGTTGGCCTCTAGGAGTTGGATGACCCTAATTTAACACCATACCTCACTCCCACTACCTCTTTTGTCTATACAGCCTGTTGCACTTTTAATGTCTCAACCGCTTCAGCCAAAATGTAGAATTTTGGTGTTTCCACACATTTGCTAAAATCTGCAATTCAATTTGTCTCACTCAATAACAGGCAATCAAAATTCAGGAGACAATACACGCCTGTGCCAGTATCTTGTGATGTAAAGGTTCAAACTTCGCAAAATGTTACACCCTCCAATATAACAGATTCACTTTCTCAGATGTGCACTAGATTTGTGAAATTTCATCCACAGGACATGCAACTGTCTTTCAATAACTCACGACATGTCTGTGCCGATGTCTGGCACAGGAAATCCATTGCATTGCATCAGAATGCATCCCTTCCACTTTCTTTGAATGCAAATTTCATTAAATTACAACCATAGAGAGTGCTGCAACTGACACATCTCAAGAAACGCTTAAAGGTGACATATGCATCTTTTTAAAGAAGTTAGTAACATTACATTTACAGCATTTTATCCAAAGCGACTTCCATTCCCTAACTACATGGGGCAGTCTCCCTGGAGCAAGTGGGGGTAAGGGTCTTGCTCAGGGACCCAGTGGTGGTATGCTGAAGGTAGGATTTGAACCCATGACCTCTTGGTCTGGAGGTAAGTATCCTACCCACTGAGCTACCTCCACCCACGAGCAAAATCACTCTCACATGAAGAGATCTCACCAGCTCTATTCTGGACAGTTTCAGTCCCTTTCAAACTGAGCCGTTTAGGGGCTCTGTCACTTTCATACAAAAATAATCTACTGGGTGGGGGCTCGACTGATGAGGGGTGGTTCTATGCAAATTTCCTTATGCTGACATCAGGATAAGGGAGCACTCCAAACGAATCATAGAGGCATGATTCCTGATGCCAAAATCTTCCAGTTGATGTTTTTTATTGAGCTTGGAAAAATGACTTTTGCATTACATATCTCCCCTTTAAGACAAAATTTGTACATTTCTCATCAAAACGGCCACCAATTTTAATGAAATGAGGAAGCTCATTCAAAATGGCATGTAGATGATACATACACAACTGCAAAAAAAATAAGCCATAACAACGAGCTAAAAGGCATGTTTTACTGTGTTTCTCTGACATGGACATCTTCAAAATCGTACAAGAACACTTCGCACAAAGCCTGGTAATCACGGCTCATTCTCGCTTCTGTGGCAATTATTAAACACTGCACTGCGATAAGTCTAGTTGTATAGAAAATAATCGTTCATCTAACAAACTACTTCAAACTTCTGAACAGTTGGTGCAATCCACATATTGTAACTCAAAGTCAAACCAAAGTCCTAAAAATACAACTCAGCAAGAACCTTGAATAAAATTTATGAGACAAAGAGAACACTGACACTGAGTTTGTGCCCAGAAGTCAAGCCTAAATCTTAAGGCCATACATCAAGCGGCAGAAGATTTGGGTTAAAAACATGCTTGGACTAAACCACATGGTATTTTTTGCTTTCCTGCATGGCTTGACACGCCACTCGATAAACCACAGACATATGTCTGACTTCACAGAACAGCCCATTTTGTTTCATACAGACTCCCAGTGCTCCTCAGGCAGGCAAGAAATAAACGCCCATTTGACCACATCCTCACTGACATCACCACAATTCACAGCTCTGGGATCAGACATGGATCAGCATGATAAAACATTTCCGTTTGTGGGATCCGAAGCCACAGCATGCTGGGCCATGCTGGCAGCTGGGACGTGGAAGCGGCAGCACCCACCTTCCTCTCGGCCACCTTGGCCTGCATGCACTCCCACTTGTCCTGCAGGTTGCGGAGGTCCTGCTCAGTGGTGCTGTCTTGGCCCTCTGGTGTCAGGGCTATCAGATGCTGACCTCTGTGAAGAAGCTGCTGATAGATTTCCTCTTTCGCCTCCATTGACTTGCATAGCTCCTGCACACACACATAATAATAACAATAATAATAACAATAATAATAATAATAATAAAAGTTATAACATGGAATTAAAACATTACTGTAATGAGGACATTTACAGTTGTGTTCCAGTGAGATAAGAGATAACAGAAAGGTGACCAAGCAGCTGGATTCCTGATTGAACTAGAATGCTCTCACCTCAAAAGGGAAGACTGAGAAAATCATGCTGTGCCTACACGTTATCTGTGCACATAAACACTGCTGCTACAGCTTTACCCTCAGTTTTCTAGGCATAGTGACGAAGACTTATTAGCGGGGGTTAATGAAACATGCAAAAGATAAAAGTACAGGGTCGGGCATTAAAAATGAAGTAACCAGACTCATTTATCTAAACAGTGCTGCTAATTATTTATGCAGTGTCATGTACTGTTTACTACTAGTCCCAAAAATACACTGAAAATGAAATTGGGTGTGCTTGAATTGGTACAAGCTTGCCATCTGTAGCAGGCCTCTCGGAGTCTTAAATACATACCAGATGGGCGTTAAGCTGCTCGCGGGCTGTGTCTGGTAAGCCTCCAACCGCCTTTGATGCTAACAGCTGACGTTCTGTGTCTTTCAGCCATTGCTGCATATCTTCAATCTCACCATGGAAACCTTGAGCCTAGGACACAATGCAGCCAGCATCATTACAATAGACTTCGCAGACTCATTAGTGGAGGCTTCAAGGAGTGAAAAGAAGTTTAAAAAATAGATGTTTTTCTTATAAATCCTGGATGAACAAAACGGGCAAGTTTGTGAGACTTCCCAGCTTGAACAATTGCGTCTGAGTCTGTAGATGCCGTCAGTAGATGCATTTAGTAAAATAACTTTGAACCTTCTTCAGGCAGGCGGTGTGAACTTAGAACGAATTGCTGTCTTTCTACAGAACTGTTAAAGAAAAACAACTTGACAGCAACTCTCATTAAAAAAGGATTCAGCATCTATTTAATCTCTAACATCAAATGCATTCCCATAATACATGTGTGGATGCATGTATTTTAAAGCAGAACTACTGTCTGTGAAAGTCTGGGATTTCCTTCTTCCCCCTCACATTCCTTGATTAAAGTACTTCACTCCTCTTGAAAAGCATCATCAATCACAGCACCGTTTCTAGCAAACCTCCACATTCCACAGAGCTGCCAGTGAGCTAAGTTGTATGTCAAACCTGGAGCAAAGCGCTGTCCAGAAGCTGCCTCCTTTGCTCAGTTTTCTCCAAGATGCCCCTCCAGCGCTGGTTGAGGTTTTCCAACTTGCTCTGCAGTCCAGAAGCCTCCTCTCCTGCACTAGACTCCACTAGTTCATTACCCGCCTTGTTAACTGCCTCCACCGTGCTCTTATGGGCCAGGACATCGTTTTGCAGTACCTAGTGATAAAATACATAAAGTCTAATGAGAAATTGAAACACTATATTCTAAGAGATGGATAAATCACAATGCACTTATTAGGAAATAAATTATTTTGTGGCCTAGCAACAACACAGATTTGAAATTACATTGACAGTTAAGTGGTCCTTGTAACTATTTCATGAAATACTAGTCGATAGTGAGGTCATTATTCACAAGCCTATGTCAACTGTATAAACTCACATGGTGCTTAGCAAGTTCGATCTCGATGGCTTTGGGGTCCCCACTTGTTTTCTTCTGTTCACTAAGCAGGTCTTCAGTGTGAGTGAGCCAGGCCAGAAGTTCATCTAGAGCATGCTGGAACTGCCCTAAGGCCAGCAAGGCACCCTCCAACTTGTGCTGCAGGACATCAAGGAGCCAGTTATGGTCAGTCTATCAGAATTAAATTCAGATTAACTATGGGTTTATAGCCAAGATTTATTCAAACTTTACCTGTCTGTTGATAACTTTCTCATCCAGGTTGTCCCAGAGCATTTTGAGCTCATTGATGGGCTCCTGAATGGCGAGGCGGTCTGCTTCATCCAGCACTTTCTTAAGCAGCAAACCTGCTTGGTGGTTCAGCCTTTCCATTTCGATCTGAAGCTGGTATACCTCTCCCTTGAACACCTGCGCAAAAATGTCACATATTCAACAAGACAAAATGTTCAACACTATACAGACAAATACTTTCATCACAAATACAGACACCTGTTACTAATGCTTTTGTCGTTTTAAATTATTTTAAACTGCTTCTTCAACGTTAGAAGATAAACAAAGTTGCATAAACTAACCGCATTTGCGATTGTTACTTTAATTAAGCGATTGCTTTTATGGTCATATGCAGAGCATCATTAAAATGTTCATTTCATCTGATAACTGTAATTGCAAAATGTCTTGGAATTATGTTCTGTTTAGACGTTATGAAACAAGTCACTGGTGTTTCCCCCACCAGCCACAAAAGTGGCACAACAGACTTTGCAGTGTATTATTTTTAGTCTTTCTAAACTCAAACCACTTTCAAACAACAGATTAGGCTCCTTTCTCTCTCTCTTTCTCCTTCTCTTTGCATTGCAAAACTGTTTTTCCAACTCATTTTTACATCCCTTTCCAGCAGGAAAACTCTCACAAGTGGGTGTGTTCATGCGGGCAGGTGTGTGCTATTCTTCTGTCACTAGCCAAACATTAAAGCTAAATATATTAGTTATTCATTAAGCACACTTATTTGTGGCAATACCAATATTAAGGTAATTACAAAACTCATAACCAACATGTTTTCTACAGTTCTACAGTATACCAGATGAACTGGTATGACTGGTACAGTACTTCCCACTATATGTATATATGTGTGTGTGTGTGTGTGTGTGTGTGTGTGTGTGTGTGTGTGTGTGTGTGTGTGTGTGTGTGTGCCTGCCCTTTGGCTAACATTAAAAAGGTTTGTTTGTCTATCATTCTCTAGAATACTATTGGCAATACAAAGTTTACAACAATGCAACTCTGGGCGCGCAAATGAAATGACCGTTCTCTGGATAAACACAGCTGTTATTTGGTCTGTAGGGCCTCTATGTTTATCAAACAAGCAGGCAAGGCACAACTGGGTGGAATCACTGAAACGTGTCTTTGTGCTTTGATCAATACAAATCAAATACGGCATTGAGTTCCAGGTTTCCAAAGGCTTAAACCTCACACACTCAGAAATGATAAAGTAATACCTTCAACTCGTCAATCTGCTGTTTCACAGTCTCCAGGTCAGTGCCCACAGGTGACATCGAATCCAGCTTGCTCTCTAAAATATCCACCCAGTCGAACATGCCCTGCAGAGAATGAAGTGCATCGTCACACACCAAAATACTGCCTTCACTTTAACTTATGTTGCATTTTCATCCCTGTTCTAAGCTGATAAGACCAAAGAGCCAACAACGAAAAGGCTGAAGAACTGAATCACACCTAAACATTAAAAGTAGTGTCTGTGCTTTAAGTCTTGATTAAAAGCTAGACTGATAAAAAAATTATATTTAAAGGCCACTCTTTACTTCACTGCAAGTGATGATTAAAATTACTATATCTCTGTTATCTCAGTATATTAATGATGACTTCAAGGCACCTCATCAGTGATAATCAAATTGTATGTTAAATAAAACATATAGGTATATCACACAGTTAAATGACAACTGAGAAATGAAATGAATGAGATCTCAGAATGTACATGGTGTGAATTTTAGCCATGAGAGCACAAAGAAAGTAAGTATGAGTCATGCTGAGTAATCACACCAGTCATGAAATGGAACTATCACATAATGTAGCCACCAGAGACACTGATGTTAAGATGACCTAAATGCACTAAAAGCTGCTGGAGGCACGATTTGAAGGATACACAGTGTACCTGAAGACCATCTTGGAACTGTACAGCAGTCTGCATGGCCTCCTCCAGTCTCTCCACCCGCTCCTTCCATGTCTTATTTAAAGTCTCCCAGGCCAAATTCACCTAAAATGCAGAGGGGATACAGCAGAAGTTTGTTACAGAACAATGTTTTTTTTCAGATCATAGATCATAGTTGCTCCTGTAGTTTGTAATTACTAGCAGTACTAATGCATTAAAAATATAATTTCAATTATATTGATTGGTGCACACTATCCATTATATATTACAGACTACTATGAAAGAAATGTGTAATATCCTATTGAATTTGAAAAGAGGCAAAAACAGTTTCCCCTTTAAAACTTTGAAAAGTTTGCTACTACGCTGTTACCTCATCAAGGCTCTTCTTGATCACTGGTTTGTCTGGTTCTCCACAGGCTGTCATAAGCTCTGCCCCCAGATTCTGAACCACATTCAGCTCCTCCTGAAGTCCATCAATATCCTCTCTGTAGCTCTGTGGTCAAAAAAACAAGTATTAGAGACATGCATTAGTCAAATACTAATTCAGTCATGTTAATGTGAATAAATCTAATAGGTCTAGAGGTCACTGACCTCTACAGACTCTTGTTGCTGTTTAACAACAGAGGGGTCCACTCCAGGCTCTTCCAGCTCTTTCAGCAAGTCCTGTGTGTCCTTGATGGTGACAATGAGAGCACAGTGGTCACACCAGAACTTCTCAGCCAGGTCCATCACATCTAGGAGTTTAGCCTCCCTCTCCTCCAGAAGAGCCTGGATGTCGTTCCACACAAATACCATATGGTCCAACTTGTCTTGCACAGCTTTGGAGTACAGCAGAAGAAAAGAAATTAACATTTAGGATATTTCCTTGTTACAGGAATGAAGTAGATCAACATTAGCTGAGGTGTCTGCAGAGTTTCTCTCATTTGAAGTGAGTGCTTACTTTTAGCAGACAGGTCTTTGTCTGCTCCCTCTGAGCGAGAGATCATTTCTTCTCCTCGCTGCTTTAGAGTGTCATAAGAGGGCTGCAGTTTCTCCAAGTCCACATTCACAGCCTTGTTCTCAGCAATCTGCTCCCGGATCTTCTCCACTTCCACGGAGATGGAGGGAGGCTGTCGCAGACGTTCTGCTATGCGCTCCAGAGACTCCAGCATAGGGTCAATCTTATCATGGAACTTTGGGAGGAAAAAAGGCCAACATTCAGGTCAATTTCACAAACACAAGTAAAATCCCACAGTAGTACATGCGGGCCTCAGTGTTATGCAATTGATAAGTTTCAGTAGACCCAGCCAAGAACCTTTCATGATCTTTCAGTGTAGCAGGTAATCACTCATGCTGAACGTGACTTTGTCAGGAAGCTTCTTAGTGGAAATACTGCGTCACATTTCCTTCAGCTCATTTCAGAGGTCATGACAGCTATATCCTTTATTCCCTAAAAGCAAGCTAAAAGTTGACTTGCATCAAAGGGTTCCGACATCACAACTCAATTAATGGGCTGTCACTATTTGGAGGAACATGTAAGAAGTTCTTTTAGAGACTTTCATCTCAAGTTAGTAAAGATAAAAGCACTTTCTGACAGGAACAAATGAAACTTTTGGCAATTAGGACTGCAGGTCCAAAGAAAGGTTCTAACAACAAATCTGATGCTTTTATAGATCATTTTATCAGCTGGTAGATTTAAATAAAGCAACTGAGGTCAGGCCACACATAAAAGAAAAAGACTCATCTCAGGACACACGCATAAACAGAAGTATGAGACAGGAGAGCTTCAAATTTAAGACTCGAAAAAGCAGACAAACCTGTGAAGATTTGGAGATGGCTTCATCCAGGGCAGCAGCTCTGTGCTTAACATCTGCTTTAAGCTGGGCATACAACTTATCTGAGGCCTGGTACGTCTCTCTGATGGGCTCTCCCTCCACTGGACTCAGCTCCACCAGTTGAGGGCCAGTTTTGTTCATCTTGTCTATGTGTGGCTTGTGCTCTGCGATCAGTTCCCTCAGTTGCTAAGAGCAAAAATATGCATTACATTAAGACAGGATAAGATGGCCCTAACAAGGTAGTTCTTTAGTTTTGGGTTTACATTAAGTTCTTACTCGTAATTCCTCTTGCTGCTGTCTGAGAGCCTCATACTCAATAGCAGGTCGCGGAAGCTGGGTGAAGTTAGTCTGGGTCTCTTGCAGCCATGGCCACAGCTCCTCGTAGGTCTCCCAGAACTGGCAGACCAGAGAATGGGCCCTCTCCAGCTGCAGGCAGCGCTCAGAGTTCAACTGACTCACCACATTGTATTTCTCCAGGAGAGACTGGACCTTAGCCTGTTCCCATGACAAAACAGTCACATCAACAAATGAGTCACATCCCAAAACCTCCACTCTACACCAACTATGCGTAATATCTCACAGGTGTACTGTTACGTTTAGCATTCGGTCATAACTTCGGATTGTATCTGTTTATACTGTTTTTTTTCTTCACCTTCAGAGCCTTCTTCTCTGCCTCATCTTTGCTTCTCACTATTGCCTCGCCTGTCTTCACAATCTCATCCACAGCATCTTTGTGCCTCATGATGTCCATAGAAAACACCTGAGAAGACATAATGTTTCTGTTTATAGCATGCGCCACACACAGTTATCTGCTGTTTTTTTTAGGCCTGGTCATACTGACCTTTTGAGCCTGCAGCTGCGCTGTGGTCTGCTCCGGCTCCAGCTTGATGTCCCCTAGAGATGATAACTTCCTCTCTGCCTCAGTCAGCCAGGCCATCTCTGTGTCTGTTGCCTGCTCAAACTGAACATCAGAGACATCAGGCACTGAAGGCATACTCAACAAACAGTACCTCCAGAAAAGCTTTGATAAACTACAGTTTATCTACTGCTGGTGAAAAAATGTTTGTACTGTGAAAACAACAACAAAAACGAACACAACAGTGCAATGCCTATTCATTCCGCATTAGATGCGAACATTTCTGACCTAATAACAATTTGTGTATAACCCGGTAAGAAATTATTCACTCCGTGATAAAATCTCACATTTCAATATCAGTAATTTGTGATTTCACTGGTGCCAATGATCATGCTGATACATTTTTTTTTCACTATTTACATACATTCACATGCAGCACCAGAGAACACACAGTATTGTATTGTATTGAGTGAGGTTTCTGGTTTCTGAAAATGTCCAGATTTTAATTTATAATTTACTTATTGTTTTAATGTTTGCACAGTCAGTAAAGGAGCGGTTCAGGATACATTTCACTGTGTGTTGTACTTGTATGACTGCATGTGATAAATAAAGAATCTTGAATCTTGTATTACCTGCTGTGATTTTATGATGGCTGCTCCTGTCTGATCCACATGCTGAGAGATGGCATCACTAGCAGACCTGTAGCGCTCGTTGTCCTCTGTGACTAGTTTGTCCAGGCCCTCTCGGGCACGCCAAGGCACCAGCTCCAGCAAACCACTGCTTACTTCATTCAGCATGTCCAGCACTGGCTTACGCTCCTGAACCTCCTTCATTAGTGCCTAGCATTCAACGGAGGGCTCCTTAATGACTTTCACTCATGATCATTTATGGAGTAAGCTACTGCTGAAACATACAGCTACAACTGTGAATAACTATGACAGACAAATGAGACTAAAACAAAGTAACAATACTTTGTTTAAGCTTTAAGCAACGTTAGTCTTTTCTAGATAGAGGGTCTACAAGTTCCAAATAAGTGTTTTAGATGTAACATAACTGTTTTAATTTTTAACAGAATTAAATTAATCAGTTCAAGGCATTTTTGATTGTGGCTTCTACAATCTTTATGCTTTTTGGCAATGCCTGCGTTTTTATTGGTAAAATAAATACTGTTGTATGTGTGCTTACCTTTTGCCTTTCTTGCACTTGAGTGAGCTGCTCCCCCACTGGCTCCTGGGCTCCGAACTGGACCACTTCATACTCCACTTTCTCCAGCCAGGAGCAGAGATCCTCGTGTGTGTGCTGCAGCTTGGTGGCCAAAGACAGGGCCTTGTTCAGCGTTGTCAACACGTTGTTACTCATTGTGCTAATCTCAGCGTATCTCGTCTTTATCCCATCCAGTTTGCCCTGGATGACAACAACTTCATCACCTGCATCAAATGCAAAATGGTGGAACAGTTAGGTCAGTTGCTCAGCCTGGTCCTTCACAACTCTCCAGCTGTGATATATTTTCACTTTTGGAACTTAAAAAAATAATCCAATTACAGATTCTCAGTATTTTATACCACTATTTTTAAATGAAAGTTGCAACCATGATATAGCTGCACAATATGGTGATGCCAAGCAGATATTACACATGGTGATGCCATGCAGATATTGCATTGTTATATAATTAAGCAATGTGATAATTAGCCCCTAACCAATTGCTGAATGCTTTATTGTGTGAAGTAATCAGCTGTTTGAATTATTTATTGCTCCATTTGGGAATAACTGATGTGGCACATTTTTGAATCCCTAGTTGTTTTATCAGGTCATTTCCCAAGTCTTCAGTGATTGCTAGACAGCATTGCTAGATGTTCTGACTCCAACCTAATCAATAACACAGAAGTGTAGGGCAAGAAATATGAACCATATGAGGTCCTTGAAGACAGGTTTAGGAGCCACACATTTAAATCTTACCCTACTACTGCATAAAAAACAATATTCAATATACATAGGATACACTCTACCCTAAAAACCTGAATACATATATATATATATATATATATATGTA
>JBBPDC010000149.1:8095004-8110669 GCA_037974485.1 Hemigrammopetersius urotaenia | reverse complement strand
GTGCATTAACATCCTTTAAATGCATTTACATCCTCAACATCCATGTCTTCCACACAGACATAGGAAAGAGTTGCTAAATCACCAAAGATGCAACTGGAAACATGGTACATGCATACCCATTTTCAGATTGCACCTGTGCTCATGAGCTAATTCCACCCCATACACACCCCAAGTATTAAAGTGTTTAATAATATTAAAGTGTCATATAAAATATAAAAACATAAAAATCAGTTTAGGTTAATAAAATCTCTATGAGAGAACAGTGCAAACATTCTGATAAAAATCTTTTAAATAACACTCTCTCTCTCTCTCTCTCTCTCTCTCTCTCTCACACACACACACACACATACACACACTTTCTCTCTCACTTTTTTCTGACATGCTTGCTGTTTCTCTCGCTCTCTCTTTCATACACATGTTCTCTCTCTCTCTCTCTCTCCCTTTTTTTCTCACACGCTTACTCTCTCACTCACTCTCTCACACACACACACACTCTCACTCACAAATACACTCTTCTCACACATGCACACACACTGTTTCTCATATGGACTCTCAATCATTAACAAAGCTGTTTACAAAAAAGATGGTTCCTCAGCATGGCGTCACATGATTTGATCTTGCATTCTGAATGGTTCTCGGGACTTAGAGGCTTTTGCTGCCAAATGGAAGTGGCATTTAAATCAACATAAGCGGAGAGTAGTATTTAATGTTTTTCAAAGCAAAATTATTTGATTTACATATACTGTGGAGAGCATTCACACAACAGCGTTATTTTTGATGGAGATGGCCTTTAGAGGCTTTTGCAGCTGACCACTTCATATATATATACATGCACACATACACATAAACCCAATACCTCAAAACTCAATAAATGTGAAATCTCACCTGTTGTCTGTTTCAGCAGTTCTAGTCCATTCTGCATTGCCTGGTCCACATTCTGTCTTCTTAACTCAATATCCTCGTGAAGTGCCTGGAGTGCCATAAGTAACATCGTACTGTTAAAAACGTACTGTTTAAAATGATAAAATTGCCATAAAGAAAAACACTAAACATATGCAATAAAAAGACAATGAAAATGCTAATAAAATATATATACAAATCAATATAAACTGAAGAGAAAAGCCTGAAGAGGAGGAGCTCTGTTCTACCAATTGTTCAGCATGTTGTTTCTCCAGCACAGCCGGTGTGTAGTCCTGGATGGAGAGGTCACACAGCTTGCTGTGGACTTCGTCTAGCCAGTTCATGAGAGCAACCTCATCCTCCCCAAAGAGCCGGGCATTGGCCAGTGCCTTCTGCAGCAGCTCAGCTTTCCTGTGGCAGCATTCCTGCAGCTCGATGTAGCTTCTCTGAGTAATGTCTAGCTTTGCCTGGACCAGCTCCTTCTCATCCACGGAGCTGACTGTCCGCAGTGCCTGTCCAAGACTCATAGCCTGATACAAGCTCTTACTGTGGCCTAGAATCTCCTCCTCTAAGGCCTGATTACCACGCGCAGCATACAAAGTGGAGGGTGGGAGATGATTGTACCAACATAAAGAGAATGGAACAATAACAAATGAAAAACATGAAGGGCATAAAAAACAAATGAGACAATAACAGAAAATGTCAAAAGAATCAAAGTGGATGGGTCTTAACATAAAATGAAACAAAGCAGGTGATGCCTGAAAGTACTACATGTATTTACCTTATGCTGGGTGATCTGCTCTTCAAGCTTGGAGGTCTGGGTGCCAATGGGCTCTGAGCTGGCCAGACATTTTTCTGTAGCAGTGAGCCACTCAACCAGTGGCTCTAGGGTCTCGTGGAACTGCTGGGCCACCACCAAAATGCTCTCCAGCTGCTTGTGTCTGCCAGGAAAGATGTATAACAGCCCAATGTGTAATCCGTGATTAACACTGGGTCTGGCAAACTGACATAAACTATAACAACATGGTGTCCATCCAGGAAAATATGCATCTTGAGATATTCAAAACATTGCGCAAGAGGTATTTGGATTTTTATATCATCTAGATAAAAAATTATTACTAAATACAATTTTATATGAGACTGACATATAAAATCTTCATTAAGCAGAAGTATATCAGCTTTACCTGTTCTCTGCTTTCCTAAGCAGAGTGTCCCACCTCTGGCCCAGACATTCAATCTCCTTTCCAATCTTCTCCTTATCCACAGAGTCAGCCAGCTCTGTCACCTTACCCCCCTCCTTTTTAATAAGCTCCACTGTAGGCCTGCGGTCATCCAACAGCCTCTGCAAGAGCTGGCCACAGCAAAACAGAGAGGAACAGGGAAATGCATTTTTCTATTCACAGTTATAACCAACTGTAATTTCCTCTAAAAACATAATCTCTTATTAAAGCTCCATTAATAAAACATGGGTAAAACATGATTAACTGACTACTAATGGAAGGAATGGCAAACATCTTGCACATTTTAGTGGGAGCAGTCTTGAAGTGAAAAAAAGACTGCAGCATGTACAAAACTGACTGTTTTTTATGTCAAGTTCATACCCTCTGTTCTTGTATCTGTGCTTTGACAACTTTGAACTCTGCTGATGGGGGTTTCTGACTAGCCACCAGCTCCTCTGTGTCTGCCAGCCAGCTCATCAGAGACTCGAGAGCATCTTGGAACCTGCCACAGTGCAGCAGAGCTTCATGGAGCTGCGCTGACCGTTCTGCCACCTAAAAACATTGCATACACACAACATATGTAACTATTTCTAATAAGAGAGTAAAGGAGGTAAAGGAGAAAAAGTAAATTTTAGCTGTTAATACAACACCATTTCACCTTTTTGTTGAGGGTGTTCCATCTGCTGTTGACCTCCTCCAGGTCTTGTTCAAGGTCCTTTGAGTTGGAGCCTTTAGGAGCATTCTGAATAAGACCCTGGCCCAGACAGTTCAACTCCTGCAATTGTGTTTGCAGCGACTCAATGGTCTCTTTCTGGAAAACCTGCAGTCATTGGAAAATGTAGTAAGACATTACAATGCCAGTGGAAACACTGAGGCAAATTTCATTAGTGACTGTGCAACTTTAGATGACACAGTCATTTTCATTTGTTTGCTGATTAGTGTCTAAGTGAGGAAAGTATAAAGTTATTATTAAATGCAATAATTATTGAGCCTCTAGTTCTTGGAAAATGTGTCACTGGTTTTGTTTTGAAATATCTCTATCAGGATATGCCAAGATTTAACTACAACAGAGTTCAAGCACTTACCATAAAATTATGCGCATTTGTCCAACTAATCACAATAGCTCCAAAATAGAAAACTCCTCTCCCATAAATAGTTATTTAGAGTGCCTGTATGTGTGTCTCTTTGAATAACTGAATGTTATTTATATACTTTTGCTCTTTTTTGTGGCAACATTTTATGTACTTTAATTCTTTGACTGCAAGACTTTACAAGAAATTGAGCAAAACATGCTCTCTACAGTTTGTGGTTTAGATAGTGGCTGTTGCAGCAAGTTAACACACAGCTGGGCAGGATCACAGAAGCTTAGTCACTGACTGACAACTGCACCAAACTCAATACAGTTAGTTCACAATCAGATATAGAGGGCAGCACAATTTCCTCAGGAAATGCTAATCATATATGGCACATTCACCCAAAGAGATAAGACCTCCTGACGTAGGATATTTTGGGATACCTGTGAAGATGGCAATCTCATGAAATCCATCTGGGAACACGCAGCTAAGGATGTTAACAAGCTCTCTATCTCCTCATCTCCCATGTATGTAATAGTCCGTTTTATTCCATTGGCAACACCCGTCTCCCTTTCCACAGCCAACAAAAACTCCTCCAAATCAGCCATTTTGAACTCTGTGGCTCTTCGTTCATTGTCATAAGACTCCGCATCTTTAGTCACATGTTCCTCCAGAGTTTGTGATTCCAGAGGCTGTGTGACGACCACACTTAAAAGCTCAAACTCCTCCTGAGATGAAGTGTCCTCCAAAAGCTCAGCTGTGGGTAACTCACTAAATCCTGAGATCATCCTCGGCCGGCCATCAAAGTGCAAATTCTGTGTTCTGTTCGCTTGCCCTGCTGCTGTTCTGCTTTGTCCATCAGGACAATCATCATCAAAGACAACATGTTCACCATAGCTGTCTGTGACACCAGTATCTTTTAACGGTTGGCCTTCTTGCACAACAGTGTCCATGTAGTATTTTGCAGTTGGCTTTGAAGAGCCCCTGATTGGGGAAAAGGGAAACTCTTCTTGCCCGGAACTGAGGGATTGCCCTGGTTTCAGCTCCCCAGACACATGTACTGCTTCGGAAGAGGACAAGCTTCTGGTGCTTGGCCCTGGTCTCCTCTGAGATTGTTGCTTCCGTCGTTCTCGTTCTATCATTGGGCTGCAAAGGCCAGAGTCATCCTCAGAGGTCAAGGAATTGGTCACGCTCCGCCCTCTGCCCACTTGGCCAACCAAGACTTGTCGGTCCGCTGCATCGGTGCATAGTGTTCCACTGCAGCTGCCATATTCACTAAGGTTGGCTGGTGCAAAGCTTCTCCAAGAGCGCCGATGTTGCAAGGGCTCCTTTTTGTCTCCTTGAATTCGTGGTTTACCCAGGATGGTGCTTGTTCCCCGAATAACATCTCCGTTAAACTTCAACCCATCAAACACAGCTCGCTCGTCCAGTCTGCCACGCAACTCAAAGGCGCTGGATGAAGCCAGCACACCATTCCCACAGAGCGCACTCATGTCCAGGGTGCGGTGGGTATAAGGCAAAGTGCCAACAAAATGTCTGGAGGCCAGGCTGCCCTTTGAACCTGAGTCAATCTGCTCATTGAGCCGCACAGTGTCATAAATGGACCTCTGGGGAACATAACAGTCATCAATGTTCAGGTCTTCTTCTTCACCCTTCCCCACACAGGAGGGGTTCTGGCGCAGGCAGTCAGGTCTGCTAAGTGGTTTACCCATTCTTACAAACACTTTAATGTGTAAATATTACTTTAAAAAATGAGGTACCCGTTTTTAGTGCAAAGATTCTTTCACTCGGACAGAGAGCAAAAAGAGGCTATGATGTGCATGAATCAATCATGCATCAATTTGTATGCTGAGCTCTAGAGATCATTCATGGTGCTTAAAAATGAGAAGTTAGAAAATAAATATAAAGAATATAATGTTCAGTATCATATGCACATATATACAAGTTTCAAATTATTAAAAAAATAATTTTGGTATAAAAAAATAAGGCAAAAATAATTTCAGTTTCATGACAACTATGTGAATAAAGTTATAATCAGGATATAGAACACTTTTATTAATACTTTCCCTTCCTTCAGAACATCCTAATCCATTTAGTTATTGCCTGTAGTTTCCTCATTGTCCGAACTTGTTCATTGTTGCTCATTGTTGTTTCCTTGGTGTTAGGTTCCATCACAAATATCTTGCAAACAAAACTGGCAGAATAATCACGAAAGTATCCCCGGTGCAAGGTGGCGTATCCTGATACAAATCCTCAAGTTTGGTAAAACAACGACATGGGGCTCCAGGATAAACAAAAAGCCGTTCCTGCCTCGCTTGTGGTCCAACCGGCAATGACAGACACCCTCCTGGCATTGGGCTCAAGGCCCCGCCCCCTTCTCATTATTCCAGCAACATCTGCCACAGCTCCATTTACGCTGAGAGCACATGTTGATTGGTGGATGCTTGACCCTATTTTAATTCTCCCCCTCTGCCTCTGTGGCCTATTCGACTTAACTTCTTAGTCATATTCTGCTCTGATAGTAGTCCTCCTCCTTCAGCAAAGAGGGGGGAAAGTGGAGGAAAAAAGAGAACAGCTCCTTTTGAGATGACATCACACCAGGCAGAAATAGATACTCACTCCCTCCCTTTCTTCTCTCTCTCTTTCCCTCTCTAGCGTTATCGTGTGGCGAGATGTCGAGGAGTCTGTATATTCTCTTAATTACTCTGGAATGACTGGGGAGGTAGTGGCGCAGGTAATAAAGGCACACAGTACAGCCAAGAGCACAACAGGATTTTTTATAGCAAATGACCTGGCTGGGAGAAAAACAGAACAAAACTATGTATGAAAGGAAGAGTCCTGTTTTGTTTCTTTTACTGTCAAATCCAGAAGAACAAGACAGCCCACAGGGCTTCAGTCATAGTCTGCTGCTCCTCTCCATGCTTGTGAGGAGAGAAAAGTGGGAAGCTGGCAAAGACGAGTAAGCGGTTAAAGAGATCTGCGGGATTTAGGGAAAGGATATTCAGCAGCTGAACCCCACATACTTCTGACATAATCCAGGCATTGAATTAAAGGAGGCAGAACATTCGTCTTCTTCTCTCTTCCAAGGGCACAGACTTTTATGTCTCTTGGCTTAAACTTGCTTGTTTACCCGCAGATTACTATTTCAAGTTCACAGATTTTTTTTAAACTTTATGGGCTGCCACAAACTAAAAACCCTTTTAGTTCTTTTGCTGGTTTAAGTGTTTCACATTATGCTGTGTGAAAGCAGGAAACATGTATGAGAAGGAATGTCCCATTGTGATTTGATATTGCATGCCTGACAGCATTTGCTTTAACTAGTTATTTGAGAGAACGCATGCCTGAACAGACAAACAGGACAGGGACGTCGGGGAGGGAAAAACCCCTCTGTCAACAGTATCTCTCATCGCTCGCACAAACAATAGACCTAGCCAATGAAAGACGCAACTATTATTCAGGAGAGAACAAAGGTTGTTCTGAACGCAGCCTCAGAGTCCCCTGTTAGTGCGCTCATGGTTAAGATCAACTGCGCATTAATATTAGGTGTTCCTCCAACTCCTCTCTGTAGAAACATATGAAACGGGATCCTTATAAAATGGCAAGGTCATCATCGCACAACAATGCGCAAAAAAAGCTGGGTGTTCTGGCACAAAAGGGTCTCATGTTTCCACTTGGGGGTTTTCACAAAAAAGGCCTATGTAATGACTAAGCTCAACTCTGCCTGGGTTCCTAACGCTCTTTTCCCGACCATTAGTGAGGAGCATGATTCAGAGGAGAGAAATTTCTTTAGGTTCACAGAAGATGCTGAGGTCATGGCCAAGTAGTGGAAAGAAAACATGCGCTCACACATCATCATCACCCACACACCTCCCACAAGTATTTCATACTGTAAGCATGAGAGACGTCTTACAAACCATCAGTGGGGGGGATAAGAAAAACGGCATGAAAAGGCCAAAAAACTCACAAAGGCCTTGAACCAGACTCAATGGTTCCACTGCACCCTAATTATGCTGAATGGCCCGATTAGACAAAAAAGCCCAAAATACGATTAGAAATGCCCAACTGTGTGTTTTTCACTGATAAGTGCCACAAAACATGGAGAACACTCAGCGTTCCTGAATTTTTGCTCATAAACATTAGAAGTCTTTAGAAGTATAATCCTGAAGAGTCAAGCGCAGGCACCTAAATAAAATTCGCAATATCTTTTTGTGATTAATAGATCTGCTGAATTTCCCTGAGTTAAATGACCGTGTCGCTGAGAACAATGATTATTTTGACCCAGCAGCTGAGGTAGTACTGAGGAGCCTCTCAGACACAGAAGCGAGACAAAAGAGAGTGAGTACAAGCAGCATGGGGCCCGAACGATCAGCTGCAGCTGATGCCCCTTAATGTCACCCCGGCTAGACTGCACCAGTGCCTTTTATGATATAAACCCCAATTTGCTGTGGCCTATATTTTATTTTTCATGCAATATGATCCTGAAATTGCTTAAATTGTGAGATTTTCTTATAAACCGATATTTGTTTATAAATAGACATTTTAATATTGCACACTGAAATATAGGTTAAGCCTCTTTCAGCTCCATGGGCATCTAAAAGCTTTTAGGACATTATAATATACTACTATAATTCTCTATAATACACAGAACTGATATGGTAAACAGTCATATGGATTGTCTTTAAGACTTTATTTCAGTTGTCAAATATTTGTTTTCAATTTTCCTCTGGCAAAGAAAGCAGCCATACATTTGTTCCTGCTTCTTTGATTGAAGGCAGGTGAGAAGAGAGGAGAGCTGATCAACAGCTATGAATTTTTGTCTTAAAGGTAGGGTGGAGGCTTTAAATCAGTCTTTACATTTTTATTCAGCTCATGAATTGTTAAAAATGTATCTTCCCAGGGGAGGAAGTTAAGGTCTGAACCACAAGCCCAGATGGTCCTAGATACTAGATTTTAGAGCTGAAACTGTCAATAATCTTGATTAATAAACGAAAATAAGCAAACCTTTTAAACGACACTTAAGCAATCAGAAATTAGTATATACTTACACGAAGCTGTTATTTGTCATTATATTATTATATTTTTTGTTTTTTTGTCACAAAAAGCATCTCATTTACATACCCCCCCACACCCCCCCACTCCCCTATCCAGTGCACAATGCTTTACCCTAGCCTATTCAGACTGGTTATAAAAGGTGTTTCAACATGGACTACTTTCTGAATGAGGGACAATACAGGCTAACCAATCAAAACAGAGTTCATTTAAATATATAATTCTGTAATAATTGGCATGGCTAAAGTGATGCCAATTGGAGATTAAGAATGCCCCAAAGTGCAGAGACTAATAAGACTCTGCAGTGAGTAAGACTTGAATTCGTAGTGAAAAGCTGGAGTTTCAAGATGGGTGGATTGCCACCAAGACACCAAACTGGAATATTTGACATCTTGCAGGGAGTGAGCACAAAAAAAAAGTGGAAAAAGGAAAATTAAAATAAAAAATTTAAACCGTTCAGAGGACACACTGATGGCCCAGAACAGGGCTGACTTAAAGACTCCCTCTAAGAGAAAGGAAGATGAATGTGAGAACAGATGTGCACCTATCTGAAAATGTACTGTGTGCTTTCTTGAGAATGTGCCTGAAGTTGCTAAAAAGTACCTAAAAAGCCTAAAAAGTATGTCTTAAACACCAAAGCTCAAAAAGGAGCGGAAGAGCCAGCAAGCTCTGAAGACAGATATTGGGTGAAGGAAGCCCGGAAGTCCCGGAGGAGTCGACATAACTCAAAATGAGTCAGAGATACCAGTACCAGCTAGGTCTAAGCATCTGGGGATGACAAACAATTGTCAAGACTTTGCAATCAGCATCCCTGTGAGCCTTGGTTACATAGGGCAGATGGCAGGTGCCACTGATGAGGCTGATTACGAAGAGCCTGCCGGTTGGAGGGGAAGTTCTCCCCCTAGAAGTAGACGTGGGAGTAGCTGTAGGCCCAGCCTCAGATTATCACAATAACAAAAACAGCCTGTTTAAAGGTTGAGATAAAGAAAGTAGGAAAATGGCATGTGATATATAGAATAGAATATGGGTGTTTTAGGATTATCTAAAAGCAGACCCTACTGCTCCAGAGGTAGAAATATATAGCTATCAACATGACTTAAAACAGTTTTGTGTGTGTGTGTGTGTGTCCAGGTAGATTTCATATAGGATCCAATCCGGTATTATTTCCTTTCATGTCTAGTCAAGTATTTTCTGCTAATATCAACCAGATAACAATATTGCATTTGTGCCACCTAGAATGAGCCGTCATAGCTAATATTTCCAGTAAAGCCCTGTGCCAAAACAAGAACGGATACTGGAGGACGCAGTGATTTAGCTGAGGGGCTGAAATACTGAATCTACTTTTGTTACAGGCAGCTGGAAAGGCATACCTCTGCTCTCTCAGATGGACAAAAAGACCACGAGTCAAACTCTGCTTTTCACCAGCTCAGTGGTACACAGAGCCCTGCTGGCTCCCAGCTGGCTAACTACTCACCCACAACAAAGGGTCCATGTGCAGGGGCTTTTTTGTTACCACCAGATGCTCACCAATACATGGACAGGCTGGTCCCCACAGGACAGGCTAGCACGTGGCTAACAGGCTGAATAAATGTTGCTTAACCCACACAGGCTTGGGTCATGCTTAACTTGAGTATTGTTGGAGAGTATTCCAACAGTAAAGTGAAACATGAGTGTTTACTGACATCTAGTTTAATCACAGAAGCATTTTTTTAATTTTTCCTTTGGTTTGCAGTGATGCACTCCTATTCCATGTAATGCCTTACATGGCAAACGTCTTTGTTAGCAATGTATTACAACGACCTCCTAATTTAACACATTCCAGGATTCATTCACACATGTTTTGGAATATCTGAACTGTTTTGCCAACCAGATAAAAAAAGCCCTGCCCATGCCAACAGTGGTTTCTAAAAAGCTCTATTCACACAGGAATGCAAAACTATTCTAAAATGCTGGTAAATATGGAAGGAATGGTACATTGTAAATTTAATGGCAAATTCCTTAAGAAGAACATTCTAAGCACACTGTGCAAAAATATAAAGAATAAAACTGCAGAGACAAGTTGCAAATGCAACACAACAATAACTACGCCTTTCAGTCTTGCAGGGCCAGATATGTATGGTGACAACCATAAGAAACTGTTAGTCATCAGATTTGTAATCAAATTAAACGACTTTCAAAAGTTGAATTTCTTTGATCTAAAGCAGTGTTTAACAACTATGATCCGACAGGTCGTGCCCAAAACAACAGTAGTGTTTTCCATTCTCCCAGTACAGCTGATCCATCTAATTCGCCTATTAGCAACCTCTTATTAAGTGGGTGTGTAAAAGCACAGAAGTAGTAAAATGCATGCAGCAGGCCTCCAGAACCAAGACCTCTCATGTTTGTTCTGTTCTAACACACCAGTACACAAATATTTAGTGATTTGTTGGATCAGATACGCTGGGAGCTGGGAGGTTCAGGACCATTTGTGAAAAAAAACCTGAACATAGTAACATTTGAAGCTTCATGTGAAGTAGAGAGTGACAAGGGCGAAAAGTTATCTTACCTTGAACGTCTCGAGTTGTTGATTGATGACATCTGTCTCCATGCCAACGGGTCCTTGGGATTCCTCTTGCTCTTCTGCCCCAGCCATTCTCTGTATGAAAGGCTTCATCTTGCTGTAGAACTCCTCCAGGTGTTTCAATGTGTCCTCCACCTGCTCTTTCCTACTGTTGGCCCTGTCCATCAGCTTGCCACTCTGCTTGCTCAGGGCCTCCAGGTCTCTCTTCAGACCTGGCAGATCTGGTGAGGCCTCAGACTCTAATATCTTCTTGCAGTTGTCTCTGGCGGTGGCTGTGTTTCTCATCAGGTCCTGGAGTTTAGATATAAAACTCTGGATGGTGTCTTGTTGATGTCTAAGGGTTTCCAGGTCTCTGCCCACTGGTGTCATGCTGTCCAGCTCATCATCCAAGTCTGCAAAGCTGCTGAACATCTCTCGAATGGTGTTCTGGAACTGGCCAATGCCTTGCAGTCTGTCCTCTAGTGTGGAACAGGTGTCCTCAACTGCTTTGCTGATGGAAGTGTGTTCTTTCTCCAGGCTGTCCGTCAGAAGGAGGAGATCTGTTATGCCCTCAGCATCAGGTACATCCACCACCAAGCCTTGAGATAGATTTTTAAGGTGCTCTATCTGACTTTGGACACCTTCCAGGCTTGTCTGCTGGGCCTTCATATTGGTCAAGTTCTTGCTACTGTAAGCCTGGGTACCGAGGCTAGAATGACTTTCTAATTGCTTCTTGACACCCTCAAGTTGGCCTTTGAGCTCTTTGCGCATGTCGCTAAACTCCTTCAGCTTCTGCGAGAGCTTATCAAGCGATTCCTTCTTGAGTTGTAAATTTTCTGATAATTTATCCATGTTGTTTCCAATTACCGTCTTCTCTTCCTTTACAGAATCCACATCTGCTGTGGCTACTTCCAGAAGGCTATCAGCTGCTGTACTCAGAAGCTCCATCTGACCTCTGTGCTTGTCCACATCTTTCTGTATTGCCTTCACTTGCGAGAGGGAACTCTCAACTTCCACAGGATTGATGCTGAACTTCACTTTATTCTCCCTGTCTTCACATTCCTGAAACCAAGAGCTCAAGTTCTCTGCATGCTCCTTGTACTTCTGGGCCCTCTCCACAGCAGTGTTGAGCTTCTCCGAACGCTCTGCAGCACTCCTCTTCACTTCCTCCCAGTTTGACCTGAGGGCCGAGAGCTGTCCTTGAAGCGCTACCTTTTCTGCTCCTTCGGTACTCTGTAAAAGAGTCTCTCCCTCCCTCATAATAGTACTGTAGGGCTCCTCTTGTTCTCTAAGGGCCTTCTGGACTGCACTGTGCTCCTTCACGCTCTGTCTCAGAGTCTCTACCTTGGCTGAGATAGACTGTGGCTTAGCGTGTTCCTGGAGCTTTTGGTCTAGCCAGTCCTGGAAGTTTTTGGATGTCTGTTGGAATTGCTGGGAGCTGGCAAAGGCAGAGTTGAGCTGGCGAATCCGCTTTCCTGGTGTACACCAAATGAACACTTTTGTTAAGCTCATTAAATGTGGTAGCTATTTTAAAAAGAAACACTTGCTGATTATGTTAAAGATGTTATGAAGCAAAGCAAAGCTTCAGTTATCTACTAACACTAACAGTTACCTACTGAGATGCCTTCATGCAACCTGCACCCCTTGTGTAATAATTTGGCAAGTGGAAGCATTTTCACTGTAAGCCATTAAAATGTATGTATAACATTTTTTGTAACATATCGAATTAGTACTTATCAGATGCTGCATTTTACAGAACACTGCATAATCCAACCCACCTGCTTTGTCTTCAAGCTGTTTAAAAGTTTTGGAGACATTTTCTAGCTGTTTGGTGAGGTTAGCTCTGAGGTACTCCTCAGTCACCAGATTTGAAAGCTCAGAGCAGAGCCTTTCTGCATCCTTCAGCTTCTTCTTCTCCTCACACAACTGAACTAGGGTGGCATTAGTTTCCTCCAGTTGCTTCTTGACCGCATCAGGCTGGGTGCTGAGGGCTTGCTGGCCATTGAGCTGAGACTCCAGAACAGCTGCACTCTCACTCAGACTGCGTAGAAGCTCCTGGAACTGTGTGGTCTTGCCCACAGCTTGCTCAATGAGGGCACTGCGCTGAGAGAGCTGACCTGTCAGGCCCTGCCACTGCTGGGTGATGGCAGCTAGCTGCTCCTTCACCTTCTCTACTGTCGGGTCTTGCTTAACAGATGTGCTGCTGAGAGTCTTAGCAGCCTCGTTCAGCTGGTCATACTGAGGTTTGCGGCCTTCAAATTCTTTGAGAAGAATCTAAACATATTTGATAACATGTTAGATAGGAGTTCATGGCAAAGTCTATTCTATATTTTAAATGAATAGTTCATTTGCAATCCAATAGACAAAACATGTTTGGTGTTTGAGGTTTGCTCACTTCTTTAGTTTCGCACTGGAGTTAAAAGTCTAATACAGCTAAGAAGCTTGTACTTCTGCCATTATCAGGGTGCAAATGATCATTGATCCAAATTATCAAAGGATAAATCTTTTTTAGTCCCACAAGTGGGAAATTTATAGATGGCAGTGTTGATTTTCCTCATATCACCACTGTCATCAATAAAACTGGACAAAATCCAGGGGGCAGTTACCAGTTACTTCTTTTTTAATAATGTCTGTTATGATCAATTCCACAAATAGTATGTCATTTGGAGTATGGAGAAAAATATGACAATTAGAATTTTGCTGTAACGTAACAGGGTCTTTGGCTAAATCTGCTTGTGTATAATTATGTATATGTGAAGATATATGTTCCCATTACCTGTACTTGCTGCTTTTGAGTGTTGAGCATATTGGGGTCCACAGACAGGGGTCCCAGAACGGTCATCATCAGTTCTTTCTCTTGCAGCCACTGAGAAAGCTGTGTCTGTGTCGTCTGGAACAGCTCCTGTGTTCGTGAAGATTCTTCCAAGTGCTGCTTCCTCATCTCCACAGACTCCATGACCTCCTTCCATTCTTTATCTGTATACGAAACCCATGTACATTAAGTCAATTTCAGCATGGTACTGAATTAGACAACATGGAGAAGCAATGCTCAGCTACAGAAATGAGCTCTCATATGGTTTCACTTGATTCCAGAGCTCATACAGAAGATAGCTGGTGTGCAAATTTGCACCTGGTCAACATTGGGGTACTGAAATAGATTCATGGTTTTAGATTAATGGGTTTTGGCGATGACAGATGCATACCTATCTGATCCAGCATATGCTTCCACTTTGCCGCCTCAGGTGAATCAGGGTTTTCCTCTATCAGGTGGAGCATCTTCTCTCTCAGCTGCTGGTACTGCTGCTGCTTTTGTTTCAAATTTTCCTCACATGTCTGCATGACAAGACATAAATGTAAGTAAACCATCACAGCTCAATGATTTTCTCCTCTGAACTTATTTAGGGCACACAAATGACTTAGTTGGGTAAATATATATATATATATATATATACACATAATTGTTCATGTATTTAGAATAGAAGTGTGTCTACCTTCTGCTGTTCTATTTGTGCTTTCACAGAGTCTTTCACTGTGGCCTCAGAGCGCCAAGACGCTGCTGTCTTCTTAATATCCTCCAGCCATTGTAGCATGGACTCTGCTTCATTGTGAGCTCCTCGCACCCTCAGAAGTAAATCGCTTAACTCCGAGGACCTGGTCTTCAGCAACTCCCCCAGGGTCCTGTAACCCTCGCTGACATATGACATGTTCTGCTGCACCAGCATGAGCTCTGCGAACAGCCAAAAACCAAACAAAATCCTGTCATCATCTTAAATCAACCCACAGCTCACTGTAAACAGGCCAAAAAGGGCAAACACAGCCGAGGCACCCTCATGGTTTGTGTCTTACGACGTAAACCTTCTACCCACCAGCCACTACGTGTTCCAGTTTGCTAGAGCAAGTGGACAGTATGGAATTTATAAACCTCTGTGGAGAGGCAGTAGGACATACAGTGAAATCTAACAATGAGTGAACTTTTACCTTTATTTGTCAGATAGGCGTGGCCTCCTGGACCTGAGCCATTTATGACTAGGAGGGGAAAAAAAGAACATCATATTTTACTGCTTGAGATCATGCTGGCTAAATTGCACTGCGTGATCATGTCAAACAGACGCATGAGATGCGTGTGCTCATAAACTCCTAAAAATACTCTTTAGCAATACCTGATTTGTGATGCATTTTGGCTTTGGCTGGGGATGTCAAAACACTGATTAGGCTACACAGTGCAGAACCTTTGCTATTTATATCTTGGACAGCGGGAGCCTTCGCGGTCCATTCTTCCAGCAAGCCCTGTAGGGAGACAAATCCGGCTTGTAAAGCACCATACACACCAAAAATGCAAACTATGAACATGTTATTTCTTTGCCAACACTATTAGAAACAGGACTTGCTAAAGCAGTCTCAAAAAAAGGAGCCAATTCAAATTCATTTATGAGAATTCTCTTTTTCAAAACAGAACTGAGACTGCAACTGACATTGATTATAATTAGTTTTAGTCCAGTATTTGTAAAAGTAAATATTTAGTCTAGGGAACGGAAATACTTCTATTTGATGTTTGACCTATAGTTCTAGATCATTAATAGCTTTATTTTCAATCTGTACATTTTAGCTTCAATTAACAGAAGGAATTCTTTTCAGTTTGAAGCTATAATATGCTACAGGTTAACCTCCAGCAACTCATACATACCTTGCATACATTTTCAAAACAGAAATTTTCTGGTTGTTGCTTTTGTGATTATTTTACAATTGCAACAATTAAAATAGTAATGTTAAGAGTGTGTGCATGTGTTTTATCCCATCAGAAACTGAATCATTTACATTTACATTTACATTTACGGCATTTAGCTGACGCTCTTATCCAGAGCGACGTACATCAGTGCTTAAGAA
>JBBPDC010000149.1:8037187-8083742 GCA_037974485.1 Hemigrammopetersius urotaenia | reverse complement strand
AAAGGAAATAATTATGCCCTATATTGTCGTTATATAATTGCGTGGAATGTTTTTAATGGGCAAAAATACTTAAATAATGATCCGAAAACTGATCCGGTCCGTGACTTAAAACCATGATCCGATCCGAACCGTACCGTGATTTTTTTGATCCGTTGCACCACTAGTAAACTGACAAAATGCCATTTACCTTTGACAGATAAATCTGAAGGATTTAAAATGAGGTACCTTATTTTGCTGAATCCTGTATTTAACTGTCTTCAGGTCATCAGTGTTCATGATGTCAAGGTTACATACCATCTCATAATTATCTCCAATACAAGAAGACAGTTTAGCAAGACAGCTGAGATGATTTTGATATGTGGACTCCAAATTTGCCTAAAACAGAATCACATGCATATAGTTTGGAAAATATGGGCTATCAATAAAATCTCTCAGTTTTGTCAGCGTTATGAGACCCTCTTCAGAGGGGACACAGTCCACTTTCTCAGACACTGACCTTCGCATTGTCTATGGCCTGGAGAACTGAATTACTTCTCTCAGCTGATAACTGGCAAACATCTGTGAAAGTGCTTTGCAAATCTACAAAGACTGTAGCCAGATCTTGGTAGATTTGCATGGGGATGAGTTCATCAGCAGAGTTTAGAAGCTGCTCAGCTACCTTCAGATCTGGGGTTAAAATGCCTGGAAAAGCTGCAAGCTGTGCCTCCAAAGACTAGAAATGAAATGTGTGGGTTTAGTCAAAATAGGAAGACTGACAGAAGAAGACAGAAGAAGATATGCCCAAGTACCAGAGCAGATAAAGAAAGTCTAAGGAAACTTTGCAAAAAGCATCTCAAGCTTGAAAAGAAGGACACCAGTGCAAAAATGAACAAACCTGAGCGCCTTCCAGCTGGCAGGGTAAATCCTCAACATCAGTAGACAAAACACCCTGTGACAACAAATCGCTCCTGATATCCTCAAGAGCATCAAAGTGGTCCTGGAGTTTGCCAGTGCACTCCAAAAAAGTCTGAGTGGAATATTTCTGAGAAAGAACCATATTGATGCTGTCTTAGTTATCGATGACAGGGCTCAGTTTTTGCATTATTGCCTGAATGCACAGTTCTGAAAGGATCACAAATATTGTAATAGAAGGCACAAGGAAGACACTTTTCTGTTTTGACACCCAAATACAGTAAAACAGGTAATTGTCTTGTATTGCTGAGAAGTTTTGCATTTAAAAGTCGTGTATTGCATTTTTAGTTAGGTAGCTAATGCTAAGTGTTATTAGCATGTAGCCCAGGGATTCTCAACTCCTGGCCTGGTGGGCCAGCGTCCAGCACAGTTTCGCACTTTAGTGAGTGTACATGAGAAGGGAACTATCTAACTGTGCTGTCCCTCAAGAACTTGAGGGTCCATGCTGTATGTTTACAGAAGGTGCATTTCTAGCTTCATATTTTCCCATATGAAGCTAGAAATGCACCTATAAGCGTTGTATGAGGAAAAGAACAAATTATGATTTCATATCAGCACAAGCTACTATTAGGTAAAATTAATAAGTCATTTTGTCCACTTTAGCCTTGTTCTTTTAATAGCTGGAGAAGCTAAACAACTATTAAATAATTAATTGAAATTGTTTCTATTACTGTTAAGGATAAGCTAAAATAAGTTAAGGAAAGGCCTAAATGATATGTATTACTAACAAATGACTACATACATAACTACTACTATATGTAGTCTATTCGTAAATTAACTTCAAGCTGAAATATGACTTACTCTGGGTCTAACTTTGACCTCCGCTTCCTCTGTGGTTGGGACTTCCTCCTCAGAGGGACGGAAATGGGACGGAAAGACAACATCTTTACGGTCCTCACTTGTAGCAACTGAGGCCACAATCTCATATTCTCCACATTCTGCATGTACACCTTCATCTCCAAGGAGACCACTTTGGTTCCCAAAAATAGTTTTCAGCACTGTTGGGTCATTGCACGCAGAAATTTCCTGAATAGCATACAGGGGCTGTGATTGTGTTTGCACTGGATGAGTTGGAAGCCTTTGTCCATGATCAGGACACTCATTAGGTGGACACTTCCGAAGGTTAAGTGTCTCATGCTTTTTAAAGTCTAGAAGCAAATCTGGATCTGTGCTTTCACCAAGACCTTGAGGGTCATTACTTTCTTTTAAGCCACCTTGTGTGGTGGCAGACAGCGAGATATGCTGGAAGAGCTTAACCGTGTCGTCAGTGGCTTGGCTTTCTGTTCTCTTGATTTCATTCACATTAGCAGCTTCCATTTGAGTCTTGGGCACTTCACTAAAATTGGTGCCAATGTCGCAATTAAGGTTTAATACTGGTGGAATTTCCTTCAAATCCTGTGTCTCTGAAGGGTTAGTGCACAAAACATCTCTGCTGCATGGCTGTCCAGGACTGTCTGTGTTTTTAGGTTTATTTAAATGAAGCTGGATTTTGTCAGATGAATTCAGTACCATAATGGCTGCAGGCTTTGACAACTGTTCTCCTTCATAGTGTGCCAGGGGTGATGCTGACTGTGGATTTTTATCTGACACGATCTGTGAGCCTGCAATTTCATGTCCACTATTATTGGACCCAGAAGAGTCTGACTTGGGACTCCAGGAGTGAACGGGAGCTGTAGCAGTTTTCTCTGTGGCCTGGGAGGTAGACTGGATAGGCAACCTGCCTTGTGTCACTATTCGCTGTGTGTTATTGGCATCTTCAATCTCAGCGTTGTTTTCATTTACATCTGGCACTAACATCGAGGGTGGTATACGTTTTGTAGCATTTCTGGAAATAGCTTGCACCAAGTCTATACATTTAACATCATTCCATGTGTTATTTTCAATACTGGTTTCAGCATCATTGAATTCAGACTTTGCTGCTTCCAGCAGCTCACAGCTTTTAACCGCTTCTGACCTGCCTTCGTGCTCAGGTCTTTCCATGCTCATGCTGCCCTCTGTAATGGTACATTGACCAGAATCTTTCTTGTTCATCTTTGTTTGACTATCTTCAAAAGAAACTTCAGAGTGAGATGATACTTTCTGATCCTGATGTTGCACCTTTTGATTTGAGTTTATTTTCTCTAAACTTGTTGGTTGTTCCAGTGCTGTACTGATATCTTCATGCCCTGAAAGCACAGTATTTAAATTCAATGAATGTCCATCGCTGGTGGATGTACTTGGCACCTGTTGTGATACACTAAGCCACTGACTCAAGGTCTGCCAATTGTCCGCCTTCCTTTCATCTAAGTAGATATCACTTTGTGATGAGCAGGAAACACCGGAGTCACTCTGAACAGGGCTTACCATCTGGTTCACTGATGTCTCATTGTGATCAACATGCACAAAACTCTCTAAAGGAGCTTCATTCAATGTATCAGTGGCCATGTTTAAAGAAATTGCATCCATTTCATTTTCTTTTCGTGCCATATTTACCAAAATTGCAGAATTTCTATTTTCAAACCCCACATTCTTCAGATCACGAGCAAGGGCACTTTGATCAATTACATTCTCTCTCCCTGGATCAGTGTCTGAGGATGAAATCTCAGGAGGGGCCTTTAAGGTGTCCGATGAGTTCAGATTACTGACATTTTGTGCTGTGTTTTTTGGCGGAGGAGTGGGATCCTTGGTTCTTTCCACTTCATTTTCTGCACTTGGTCTTTCTTCGCTGAACTGCTTATCAGTGAGGGCAAGCGCAGGAATGGCTACATTTTTGTCAGGCTCTTGTTGTTGTACATCCCCAGTCTCCTCATCTACCTGGATACCAAGGCCATGGGTATTAGTGACACTAAGAATACACCTCTCCTCTGGATCACTATTAGCCGCTATTAGAACTGATTCTGAAGTTGAGGCAAACAAGTCCTCCTGCAGTTTCTGCTGCACCATGATCTGCAAGGCCACCTGAGAGGATATGGAGCCTTGCTGTACAGCTTGTTGTAGTACCGACATTGTGGCCGTCTTATGTTCTATGACATCTTCCTGTGGAACTTGTAGTGCGAGCACCTCTAACACGGTCTCCTCATCTATGAGGCCTTTATCAAGAGCAGCATTGAGGTCATATCGCTTTCCAGATGTGACATCTAAAACACCTCCTTCTTCTACTTGGGCCCTTAGGAGATGAACTGCATGGGCTCTCTCTATCTTGTCATCCCACATGCTTTCCCACTGTGGGTATTCACGGGTCGTCTCTACATTTTCATTTACTTTTGTGGACAGTACAGAACATTCTATGTGGTCTTCATCTTCTGCTGGGCATACACTTTCTGTGTGATCACACTTTCTCTGTTCTTGGTTCTTTGGAAGCAAGGCTGTTTCAGAAAACAAACTGTGTGAGGTCAGCATTCCTTCAGATTGTTGGGTGTTTCCATTTGGTTGGTACTTATAGAGGGCATCTGTAAATGTAGTCTCCTCTTGTACACTTGGATTTGTTTTAATGTAGGTAACTGAGGCCTTATGTGAATCATTATCTGAGGACGTACTACATATTTCTCCTGGACTTGAAATGAGATGTTCAGATCCAGTGTTTAATTTAATCTGCATCTCAATAGAAGGCAGAGGAAATGTACTGATGGCATCATTTGTGTGGTACCAAGAGGATGCATCTGAAAGTGTAGTTTCCTCTGAGGCACCCTGATTTGGACTCATCTCAGCAGCTGAAGCCTTGTGTGAGTGGTTGGTCGAGGCATCCAAGATGAACCTTTCGGATCCAACAGTAATAGACTCTGTGCAATCTCTGTTTCCATCAGTACTCTCTCTAGATATTGCTAAAGCACTCTCTTGTGAAATTCTTGAAAGAGGATCACCATTATGCATGATTTCTAAATCACTTTCGTGCATAACATGAAACTCATTCACTTCGTCCTCCAGAGATGAATCATTCAAATCTGAATGGAAAATCTGTAATCCTATCGAAGGCAGAGCCGATGTACCGACACAGTCATTTACAGCCTTATCTGTACCACTGTCTGGGAATGTGATCGTATTTCCAACTGAACATGAGGTCAGACTGTCTGATACTGTCTGAGTTAAACATTTCATATTATCTTCACTACCATCAGCACCATCTATTGAGATCTCTAAACCACTCTCTTCAGGAATTCTTGCTAGGGGCTTATAAGTGTGCATGAGTTCAAAATCACTTGTATAAGTAAAATGATCTTCATTCACATCCTCCTCCGGAGACAAATCATGCAAATCTAAATGTGAAATCTGCATTCCTATAGAAGTCTGAGCAAATGTACTGGCAGTGTAATCAATGTGGCGCTTACAGGGTACATTTAAAAGTGTAGTTTCCGTAGGGACACTCTGATTTGTAACTAAATTAACTGAACTAACGGAGGAAATGTTAAACATTTCTACTGAACCTGAAGTTTGCCTGTTCCCCCAGTCTTCAGCTCCGCAGTGCTCCTCTGGATTTCTAGCTAATGGTGTACGATTAAGTGTGATTTCTAAATCACCAGTGTGCACAATATGAAACTCATCATGTGAATCTGTTGTCTCAGCTGTCTGGGCAGTGACATCTGTGAGATTTTTAGGAAATTCATCTACAAGGGTAGTTACCTCAGAGATGCTATGATGTGTTGTAATATTAGCAACTGAAGCCTCAGGTGAACAACTATCTCCTGATGAGAGTTCCCTGTCAGATGCCCTGGGTAAAGATTTCATACATTCTACATTTCCAACAGTCCTCTCTACAGAGATTTCTAAACTTCTCTCTTCTAGAAATCTTTCTAGGGGCTTGTCAACATGTATGGTTTCAAAATTACTTGTGGGCATAATGCGAAACTTCATCACATCTTGAGGACTGTCCTCATCCAGAGACAAATCATGTGGATCTAAAGGTAAATGGATCTGCATTTCTATAGAGGACTGAGTTAATGTACTGACAGAGTCAAGTGTGTACTCCTCAGAGGATGCATCCCAAAGAGCACTCTGATTTGTTTCAATCTCAGTTAATAATGTCTTTTGTGAACTACTGTTTGAGGAGGTACTGAATTTTTCTTTTGAAACTGAGATGAGATCGTCAGTTCCAGTAGTTAAGGATTTCATACAATCATTTCCATCAGCACCTTCCATAGAGACTTCTGAATCATTTTCTTCAGAATTACTCACAAGGGGATCCTCAATATGCAAAATTTCCAAATCCCTGGTGTGTGTAATATGAAACTGATGACAATCCTCACTAATGTCCTCATCTGCAGAGGAATAACAGATATTAACATGTGAAGGCTCATTCCTTTCAATTCTTCTGGGATCAATAACGTTTTCTGATTCTAATTCTGACATTTCTACCAGTACTTTAGCCATTTTATTTAACTGCTTATCAAAGATTAAAAGCCTTCGAACAGATGTCGGGTCCATGTAGCTATTCATCATTAAATAGGAGATAAATAACTGCTTTGACTCAGAGGAGGATGGAGCATGTATGTTTTTTTCTTCAGTTTCCATTCCATCACTTGACCTTTCAGAGCCTTCGAGTTGAACCTCACGCATAACCAGCCAAGTCGAAAACCTGTCATTAAGTTCTTCTACATCAGGAAACGTATCTGGTATCTCTAATGTCTTCAACAACTCTTTTGTGTGAGTGTCGATCAGACCATCCTGAGCAGCACAGTCTATATCAACGACCTCAGAGCTTTCTGGTATGTAAAGTGCTGCTATCTTATGACGGTGGCACAAAAGTTCAGATGCCAGATTGTCAGTGACGATTTCATGCTGTAGTGATGAAGAGACAGTGAGGATTTCTCCAGAGTGAGGCCACAGAAGGCCCATAAAACACTTTTGCTTCTCCAGAATTAACAGAGCGCTTCTGGAGCTCATTAAGTCACACTGCACGGCTTCATCAACTGTCAGTCTAGCCCCATTATGGGGGTTCACAATGCCACCATTTTTGCTTTGATGGCTCAGAATTCCACTGGCAGTGTCCTGATCAATAAAGCCCTCAGACAGAGCCTCTTCAACTGTTAGCTTGCGGTTTGTTTTCGGGTCGACTATGCCTCCTGCGAACAGCTGAGCACTGAGCAACCTGAGCATGGTCTCTCGATCTATTAGACCTTCATGCATGGCCCTCAGGATACTGATCTCTCTCCCTGATGCCACAGATATGGTCCCTTCTTTTCCAGGCTTCACCGGCAGCACACGGAGTCCCGTCTCCTCGTGCACAATGCTTCTCTGCATGAGCTGGATCAGAGAGACTTTTTCAGCTGTGTTGGGGTCAATCAAATCCTTCCATGTATTCTGCCTTTGCAATGTCTGAATATAGAGAGAGTGTGGAATTAGGCCAAACTGGAAGGCTCTCTCTAAACTTAAGCAATCTCTAGTGTAGGTCACCCGTAAGCCACCAGTGGCTAACTGAATCTCAATTATCTTTATGGCCTGACGTTCTGAAATAGCCCCATCTGTTACCGCTGCTACCACTGGCAAGGGCTCAGAGGCATAAAATGGCCCCTGAATGCATTTATTGGCTCCATCCAAGTCTTGCAGTTGTTCATACATAGGCTCATCAACAAGGCCGTGCTTGAATGCGTCCTCCAAGTCCAGACACATGCGGAATTCAGGCAAAATGAGTTCAGACGTTATAAGCTCGGCCTCTAGGAGACTGAGCCCAGTGCTTTGGTCGATGAGGCCATTCTGTACTGAGCGACACACAGACAGGATTGATGCACTTTCCACATCCAGAATTCCTTCAATGACCTGGAACTCCTGCAATATAAGAATCCTTCATCATGAAAATGCCTATTGCAAATAGCAGGTCAAAAGCAAATAATAAGTCAATTAGTTCACAGATCTATATCTTATTCAAGTAATATTAAACATGTACTCACCCATTAAACAAGTCAATGGAGTGTAACATTTTCATGAGTGCAAGTCAGAATTTCAGCAGCAAGTAAAGTGGAACTAAAAGCTGTCATGCATCTGTGAACACAACTTTCAGTAATTTGCGAAAAACAACACAGCTGGTTAGAGACAACACACTGAGCATTGCTGCGGTATCTCAAAAAACCTGTTAGGAAAGAGGTCCTGGGGTTTGTTGTGAAGTTAGAATTAGGCCAGGTGACATTAAAGACTCATGCTATGCAATGTTTACAGCATACTCAGTTTACCATGTACCATAAGTATGAAGAAATCCTCCTTAAACCTGCATCAACAATGCTAATCTAGCACTTGAAAGGATAAGTTTGAGTGGTTAGTCTGAATGTGATGTAATTTCAATGACAGTATCATGCTGGACACGGTGGAGCCATGCAGTGAGTGTGTGAATGTAAACACACACTAACAGGCAGAAACCGTTCATTTACCACACCTGTTCAGTAGAGGGCGTCTGGTCTCCAGTCTGCTGAGAGAGTTCACTGTAGGCCTGGTGGAGAGATTTTAGCTGTTCTTTCATTTCATCTTTTTCCTCCTCACTCATCCTAACAACAGAAAGAGCACAAACGCTTGTTTATCAGGCTTGTGAAGAAAGTCAGTGCCTGAAAACGACAACAAACAAACTGAACAACTGTTGTGTGATACGTATGTTAAAAAAAAATAACATACTTGTCACTGTGCTTGGTTAACATCAGCTGCGTGCTTCTCAGTGCCTCTGCAATTTGCTCTTTCTTTGTCAGTACTTCCTCCATTGGTACCTAGAGTGATAGAAAATGCTATCAGGAAAAGTGCTTCACTGTACTTATCTGTATTGTACTACACATAGCCTGCTAAAACATCACTGCACATTACAGTGTAAAGTATCATCATTATGATAATGAATGGAACATGGGAGTGCGTTTTTTTTTTCCCCAAGAAGTAAAATACATTGAACAGATCTCCCACACTACTAAAGGAATCAATTTAATGTATGCTGATAATGATCTGGATCAAGTTTTGAAGTGAAGTCTGCGGTGAACACACTTTTAGTGCACAATTTTTATTCCTATGCTGAATTTAGCAAGCAAAATAAATACATAAATATGACATAACCTTTGCTTAGGCCACATAATTGTTTAAAAGATGCTAAATTCAGTGAATATAAAGCAAATGTAAATTGCGCAGAAGCATGTCCTCTCTTGAGGATGTGGGATTATATTTATTTATATCAACAATTTGAACATCTATATTTTGTTTTATTTTATTAATAAGATCACTGGACATTTTGATTTTTTACAGCTGGCAGGGTGTGTCACATGCATTATAATTTTAAGGTCATGAGCCTTGTTCAACACAACAGCTTTGGTCAGAGAGAGGATATTTAGAAGGACCCAAAAGATGAATAGTTAGATAACTAGATTAATAACCAGATTAATAGGTTTGCTGTAACTGACTGAGCTTTGGTTGCTCTTTAATTGAATGTGGACAGCATGGAAACCAAATCAAAGAGAGATCATGTGGCAGTAAATTTGAGTAAATACTTAAATGAAGTGAAACGCTTCTCCACGGACACATGGATTTTCGAAGTACCCGTTTGTTTGAAAGGTAAACCGTTCTCACTGATTCATATTGTAACTTTCATTGACATCTTCAGTGTTGAACATGCGAACAGAACAGGACACAAACTGCCAGCTCCTTTTCATTCAGCTGTCTAATGACTGGAATTTTTTTTTTGAAAAGTTATTTATAATTTCTGTTAAAATGTTAGTCTTCCTGTGAAGGGCCTTTAGGCTGGACCCTTTCTAGAGTCTCTACACAACACACACTTAGGAGACCAGCATCCTGTGTTGCTCTGTTATTTAACACTGTTCATTATATGTCTGTCTGCTTGATTTATGTGCTTGTGAAACTTTCAGTGCACATTTTCTCTTCCACTTGAAGAGTAAAGTGTAACACTGGGTACAGCAGAAAATACATAGTATAGTACAATATACACAACGAAAATAAACCCAATAAACAATGCTTAAAAACATACACAGTATACAAAGTAAAATCCTTTATTCCAGACATTGTACATACATCTTTTAAAGTATTTGCAAAAATTTGCAACTGTTCTGAGACCGCTTGTTGACGCTGGTCCCGACATTTCTCGAAGACCTGCAAAATTCTCGAAAATGCAATTAGTAGAATGAAAAATGAGTAATTCAGAATGTTTTACCTGATGCTTATTACTGCTCTCAGTGTTGGCTTTATCATCAGCTAAAGCCTTTCCATCTTTGTTCTGGTTTGTTTTCATACTGGACATCCAGTTCAACAACTTGTTAACTTTACTGACTTGCTCTTTCTTCTCCTCTTCAACAGATTTCTGAATTTCACAGGAAAAAAAAAAACATTTTGGGGTGAATTACAAAAGCAAACCAAATGCCACAATGTTTTGATTTCCGGGGCAGGCATGCCTCGATGCCATTTTGTTCAGTAGCTTGAGAAGTGCAATATAATGGAATTGAGCTCCATGACTATGTGAGTTTGTGTAGTAGGCACATATCAAGCCAATGAGACAATAATCACATACACTGACAAACCACCTTATTGGGTACACCTACCTTGTATCCACACTCGTCCATTTTGTCAGCTGCACTGATGATACAGGTGCACTGTGTGGTTTAAAATCACACACTATTCAGTCTGTGCATCATTTGTCAGCTCCATTTACCCATTTACAATAGTCAGGACCCCCACAGGACCAATAGCAGGTATCATTTGGTAGAAAATCATTCTCAGCACAGCAAAGTCAATGACATGGCACAGACATTTTTATTGCACTCGTACTGGCACTTTATTAGATAGTGTAACCTGTTGGATCACCATATAGGTGAGTTATTGATGACAGTTCCTCTGATGACAACAGTTCTTGATGGCAGTTCTACTGATAATATTTTAAAAGCAGATGTTTGGGAACATTTTGGCTTTTTCATGAAAATATAGGCAAGCTTGACAAAACATGTGTGTAAGAGCACTCAAAATGCCTCTACTGCTCTCTGGTGGTCCTGTGGGGGTGCTGATCATGGATGAATGGGATGAAAAAAGCAAACAAACGATGCAGAGAAACAGAGGGATAACAGTATATAATTATAAAGTGCAGAGTGCATCTGTATGGTAAGTGAAGCTGATAAAATGGACAATGAGAGTAAATAGAAGATGAGTGTGCCTGATGACGTTTAGTTTAAAACACGCTATACTGATACACATGTACATACATTTTACAGGTAAATTTAGCACATAGATATATATGATCAGGGTACGTTTTGATACTTACAGAAAATTAAAAACATTCTGTCACATAACTTGTCCACTCCTATCTATAATAAAGGAGTAGCTCATCCCAACATACTAATGTGACTGAAACTGAATGAAAGTTAGTAGCCATGAATTTGCATGATGTCATTTGATTGATACTAATTAGTCCCCACTCACACTTGATGGTATTTTCCTAAATTTTTTGTTGAGGTAATCCTTCAACTTTCTCAAAAATGCTAGGCAATAAGATTCTGGCCCCTATCTTTCAGACGTATAATAACAACATTAGAAATGCCGATAGGTCCAAATGTACTGGAAAGACGACGTTGCCCCAGTATAATGAGGCTTTGTAGCATCAAGCAACAGGAGTCCAGTATGACTGTCAGAGACACCTTTTTCCAGAGCTTCTCTGTAGGACATTTTTCGCTTTGTCTTTGGGCAGGTGATACTTTTGAGAGGTGAGTGGACATCTTTCAACTGTGCAGTTGTAGCTTTGTCAATGAGGCCCTTTTGGTTTGCTTCCTCCACTGAGATTCTGTCGTGGCTCTCTGGGTCTATCAGACCTCCAGTCAAAGCCTGATACTCAAGGCACCGAAGTCCAACATCCTTTGGGAACAAATTCTCATGCATTGCCTGAGCCACTGTCAACGTCCTTCCTGTCTGTGGGTGAACGACACCATAGTAGGCTTGCTCATAGTGCTGAAGATGTCGAGCAAAACTTTCATCCAGGAGACCTTTTTGGAGAGCCTCTGCGATCTGGACTCTTTCTCCAGATGCTGGGTCACAGATACCTCCAGTGCACGCTTGAGCTTCCAGAAACTTCAATGCAGTTAGTCTGTCCACAAGGTTTTGGTGGAATCCTTTAAGAACAGAGAGCCTTTTCTTTAAAACTATGTCCCACAGTCCTGCAATAGGGCTGCCTGCTACTTTAAAGACAACCTTACGAGAAATCAGAAGATCTGCAAGCTCCCAGATGCTCAGCTCACCACTACGGTAGCTGTGGAGTTCGCTTGCTTGAAGGATATTATGCCTTAGAGCACTTTCAATGCAAAACTGTCGTCCACTCTTCCGGTCAATCAAAATATGCATTGGATTTCCACCTGAGTCCATGGCAGTTGTCTCCTGCCAATCACTCTCCTGTTGGGAGAGAAACAGGTAGGTTCTCATGTCTATGAGCCTGGCCTTGTGAGCCTCATATGTTGACATCTCTGTGCCATTAGCACTGTTAATGACCGAAACTCTATGGGCGCTGGCTGGAGAGAAACTGGAAGTATGGTGGTCTCCAAAGGGGAGAACATAAACTCCACCACTTACGTCATACACACACATCTTCAGGAGCTCATTATAGTAAGCTCTCTGTCCTGATTCTGGGTTATGGAAGCTCTTTGGGTTACTGACAGGATCACAGAGAGTCTGAAAGGTGGCTTGATTTATGAGTCCCTGGTCAGTGGCACACTCCAATGGAACCCGCATGCCAATTAATGGGTGAATCAATCCTCCAGTGGCAATCTGTGCTTCAAGTATCCGCTTCCCTCTGTGTCTATCTAAAATTCTTTCTTCCATAGCTTGGAACACAGAGAGTAATTTCCCACCATGAGGGTAACCACTGACTGCTTTGTCAGCCTCTGTTATTTTGTCCCGCAAATCTTCACTGATAATGCCTTTCTCAAACGCAACTAAAGCAGTGTAGCTTTCACCAGTGATTGGGTCAATGATGGCTCCCGTGGCAGCCTGTGCTTCCAAAAACTCAATGGCATAGCTTTTTGCCATTAGACCTGCCTCCGCAGCTTCCATGAAGGACATCTTTTTCTTGCTGGACTCTAAGTAAATTCCAGCAATTGACGCAGGTTTGCCACTGAACTGAGTTAGAGATCCTTGCACCTCCTCCATGGTCATCAGGCCTGACTGTAACTTCAAAGCAGTTTCTTGGGTTATTATTTTGGTTTTGATCAGCTTTTTAATGCTGATACGTCCCCTAAGACCCTGAAGCTTCTGAGAACTTGATTCACTTTGTACACCTGTCTTTGAAGAATCTGTAGCGAGATCATTGGATGAATCGACGCTGATGACATTAAATGTCACAGACGAACTTTTCCCAGACATTCCTTTGTCAGAAAGTGAGGTTTTCCTGCTTGAAGATGTGTGTCCGGGTGCATTTTTATAGCTGGGGGTGAACTCCTCCAGCACTTTATCTTTCTCCTGAGTAGCAATCTGTAAGCATGAGATTGATTGATACAATTAGGTATGACATTCTTGTAGGTATGTTGAGTATAGACTATAAGATATACAGTTTTCCACTACCCAAGATGTAGCTGATCAGGCAAGATGTGTTTGGTGTACACATTTTGTCTCTTATTTTAGAAGGTTAAAGTAAAGTATTCTGAGGTTAAAGTAAAGTGAAGCAGCTCCATCACTAAACTAAAGAAGCAAAATCTTGGCACGAAACATGTCTTGACTGAACAGCTACTGTACATCCGGGGTAAGTGTAATTTTCTTTTTACCAAACTATTCCTTTGTAAATTTACTTATACTTCGTACATAAATATAATGGCTATCAAAAACAGCCCATGAGAAAACACAATTCATATGAAAAGAATGGTTATACCTCAGAGGTCTCTTTCATTTTCTTAAGATCCTCCTCCAGATTGCGCTTTGCCTCCTCATAAGATGACACGATTTTCTGCATCAAAATCAACTCGGTCTTCAGTTTTGCAAGCTCACTATCTTTGGAACACTGGTGATGGACAGTGCATGTTTCTTTCAGTTGCTTGTTTAAGGAACTGACAGTCACTTCAAGCTTCAAATTCTTCTCCTGTAAAAACTTAACTTCTTTGATGTACGAAGCGATCTGTTCTTTGAACGATTTGGATTGCTTTTCCACAATCTCTAATTTCTGTTCCACCTCTGTCAACATCTGTTTCAATCTCGTTGATCCTTTCAAGCTCTCTTTATGGACACTGTCCATCTGGGAAATACTGGATTTTGCCTTGATTTTTTCAGTTTCTAACTCTGTAATCTTAGACTTTGCTTTTAGCAGTTCAAGCTCCAACCCCCCTTTCTGCTTCTCAGATCGCTCCAATTTAGCCCGTAGGCTGTCCATCTGTTGCTGAGCCTCTTGTTTTGCTTTCATGGTGTCGAAATTCAACGTTTTCAGCTTCTCAATTTCTTGCGAGAGGTTCTTCTTGTCTCGCTCAATTGATTCAGCACTATGTGAGCGCTCCTTTCTGTCATAGTCTAGTTTCATCCGTGATTCCTGCAAAGCCAGCTTTTGCTCCATCTCGTTCTGCACTAACTGTAGCTGAGTCTCATAACCTTTCTTTTGCAGTTCAAGTTTACCTTTAAGGTCCTCAAGCATTCTCTTGCAGTTCTCCAACTGGTCCTCCAACATTTGTGATCTCAGTTTAGCAGCTGCTGTGTCCTTCTGCTTCTGCTCTAGTTCTTCTTGGGTTTGCTGCAACTTCACATTCAGCTGAGAAATTTCAGCTGCCAAAGTTGTGCCTTTTACTTCTGCTGCACCTTTTTCTTTGAGAAGTTTAGAGCATTCCTGTTGTAGGTTTATTGTGTATTTATCAGAACTGGAACTGATTTCTTTGAAGGTCAACTTATTCTCCTGTAGCTCTGCCTCCACTTCTTTGAGTCTGGACTCCTTGATTTTTCCTTCTTGAGTCACTCTGAGCAACTCGTCCTTCGTCTTCTTGAGAGTGGAATTAATCTCATCAAATTCTCTCTTCAAAGTTTGTAACTTCTGGTCAGCAGCTTGCTTTTCCCTCTGAAGAGTAGAAATGTCCTGTTTAAGGTTCACTGTAGCCTTTTCAGAGCTTCCGCTCATTCTGCTTACGGTCTGCTTGCATTTTAAAAGCTCATTCTCAAGTTCTCTCAGCTTTGCCATGTTTTTCTTACCCTCCGATGATTCTTTCTGTAATGCCATATTCAGATTGTTAATCTCCATTTTGTGCTCCTGAACCTTCTGATTAGCTAGATTCTTCTCCATGGATATGGAAGTGATCTCTGCTTTTAAGTTCCTGATTTCTTTTTCATAGTTGGTAACATTTGTTACGAGGGATTTAACCTTCTGCTGAAGCTCAGAGGTCTTTTTCGCCTCCTCGTTGTGGTCTCGCAATTTAATTTGAAGCTCATGGGCTATTTGAGTCTTATTGATTAGTTCCTCCTCGATTATTTTCAGCTGAGATTTAGTGCTCTCCACCTGTGTCTTGAAAATGTTGATTTGCTGATCTTTGCTACCAATTTCCATGTTAACTTTATCAAGCTCAGCATTCAGATTCTTTGTGGAGCGTTCATTATCCATTTGGACTCTTCTTAGTTCTTCTACTTTCTTTGTAAACTGTGTGACTTGCAAGTCACTTTTCTGGAGCTCCAATTCTAAGTTTTTCATCTTTAACTGCATGTCCTTTTCACTTCTTGCCTTAATGCTCAACTCTTCTTTGCTTTTCTGCAGCTTCTCATTAAGGCTCTCTGTCTCATTTTTCAGTGCTTTTAATTTTTGCTCAGAAAGGGATTTTTCTTGCTGGAATGACTCAATACTTACTGTAAGATGCCTGATATCACCTTCCAACAGCTGATTTATTCTAGTTAATTCATTTATCTTAAATTTCATCTGATCTGTTTCAGCCTGTTTGGAAGAAAGCTCTTCCTCTAGACAGCTCAACCTCTGACAACTTTCTTGCTCACTGGTGCTCCGCTGTAGGAGCTTCCCTTGACTGATCTTAAGTTGTTCCTTCATTCCATCCACTTCTGTTTTATGAAAAAGCACTCTCTGCTCTAGAGACGACTTGTCTCGTTGGAGAGATTTCACTTGTTCTTGATATATGTAGATGGATTTCCGAAGTTCAGAGGCTTCCTGTCTCAGGTCTTCAGATTTCTGTCTATTGTTGTTCCTATCCGATTCTATTTCCACCTGAAGTTTCATCAGCCTGTTATTCGCATCATCCAGGAGCTCTTTGAAGCGCTGTGCTTTTTCCTCCGCCATATTCTTGTGTATAAGCAATGAGTTGAGCTCAGATTTTAAAGTCTTGATCTCAGTTTCTGCTCTCTTTTTGCCCATCATAAGCTCATCCACCTTGTACTGTAGGGCTTCTGCTTCTGAATGGAGAACATTACTTGAGAAGGACTTCTGAATACTTTCCTTTGTCAATGCCCCACGTGACTCTCCCTGGAGCATTCTAGCTTCAGACTGCTGACTGAGATCTATTTCCATGGCCCTAACCTGGTTCATGAGTTCTACTTCAGCATCCTCTTTTGCTTTCAGCTCCCGTTCCAACGTACGTCTGTGCTCCTCTAGGTCCTGTACATCGCTGTTCTTGCGACGCAAGTGTTCCTCAAGCTTCCTACGGGCCAGGGTGCTCTCCTCGATGTTGTTCTTTAACATGCGGAGACTCTCCTCTAAGGAAACGTGTTTGGCCTCTGACTGTTGAATTAACTGTCGAGAATGCTTTAGCTCCTGTTCGATGACAGTTCTGCATTTAATAGCACCCTCTAGCTCAAGTCGGTATTGCTGCGCTTCATACTCTGCCTTAGACTTTTGCATATTTAACTCTTCAACAGACGTTTTATGCATGTCCAGTTCTCCTCCAAGAATATCCAGTTGCTGTTGCCTGTCAGATAAAGTGGCCTCCAGTTCCAGTACCTGCCGTTTCAGCCTGGAGATCTCCTCCTGATTTGATGATTTCTGCAGCTCCATACTCTCCATCCAGCTCCTATATTCAGTTTGTTCCATAGATACTCTCCTCTGTAATTAAAGGTAAAATTATCTTCCAAAGTGGTTTCCATTGAGGTAAAGTTCTGGCGCACTTACCAAACCAAGAGCAAAAGTGCCCCTCCACCCTCCTACTGAAAGGTTTTTGAGTACTAATTTAGATGACACCATCACCTTTGTCAATACAAAATACTGAATATTTTGTATCAAGATGAACACCTTAATGGAAAGATAGAAGCAGCATCGCCTTTTTACCTTTACCTTGCCTTGTGCATACAGTGCATCACCGCATGTAAAGAAACAATGCACTTAAAAGATTCATATAATGAAAAAAAGAGCAAGCTATTTCACTCTATGCAATAAGAGTGAGGCATGACTCAAAGTATATAATATCAAAATAACATGCACAATAGATGTCTTAAAAAGGCAAATAAAAAGTGACTGACAGCAAGGACATAATAGTGACCAATACCCACACCTTGTGGAAAAGCCAGCAAAAAGCCCCTTTTCAAATCTGCTTTAATTTAAAAATGTAAGCTACAAGCCAAGATTACATGGCAGGACAATGAAACCATCACAACACAAATATTAAAAGCAGGGTTCAACATTAACTTTTTCCCTAACTTGCCCAAGGACTAGGACTGAGGCTAAAGAGAACAAGATATAATGATTCAATTTATGTTTATTGCTAATATATTTATACATATAAACACACACACACACACACACACACACACACACACACACATATATATATATATGTATGTACTGTATATATATACACTCATACATTAAACAACTCTTTTGCTCACTACAACGTAACGCAACTGGCTAGATTTAGAAGCTGACGAAGAAAATGAAAGTATATTGTTTACTGAATCACACATCAAAATGTCAGCTAGTTCGAGCAGGTAGGGGGTTTTCAACACTGCACATTTGACTTCACCGGTTGTTAATTCTGAGCCCTGTAAAAGTCTTCCTATAATACAAATAATTAAATAATACACTATAGATTAAAGTCACAATCAGGGACTGTAGAGCAACAACGTGAGAGTACTAGCACGTCATTCTCTGAAATTTTGTCTCAAGGGAATCATTGATAAGGAATTGTATTTCAGAATCAAAATGCAAAAATATAACACGATTTACAAACTAAAGAATTAAAATGTCTAAGTCGGTCAGATACATTTTTCAGAAAAATATGTTTCATTGATTGTGCCTTTAAATAATTAGAATTATTCATTATAACTAATAAAACAAAGGCACGCATGTCCTACCTCGTCTTCTTCTGCCCTCTTCAGCGTTTCACTTGCAAACTTCACATATTGAGTCATCAGAGTGACCAGTGCTGTGTAACGAGTGCGGAGGTCCATAAACTGGATGAGAAAAGAAAATTCATTCATCATTGATAAGCGTACAGCTACCAGCTGACAATAGCCCACCTTTGAAAGCATCTAGTCCATCTTTAAAGCACCACTGGCACCCAACACTTAACCACTAGTTTAACAACTAGATATAGTTACAAAAGTCTCGTAAGTAAACTCTGGATGTGCCCCAGATTCGGGCAGTATCAGCATTGCTACCTGGGTAGATGTTTATTATGTTCTAGTTATTTTGCTCCCACCTCCTGTTGGATGGCATCTGATGAGCTCTGCATTCTTCTCCTCTTCACTGGGGATTTGTGCTGAGACTCCACCATGGCCCTGTAGGTCATCAACTGCAGCTCATAGTCCTGGAATCAGATGAGGAGTTAATATCACTAGTGTCCCTAAACTTACAGTGTCTTTATTTCCCAGAGAAACTAGTGAAAGCTTTACTTACCTTTACACCGGCTGAATACTGCTCTGAATACTTCTGGCATTCATCAATCTTATGCTGTTTACGCTCAATTTCTGCAACAAGAACCTGAAGCAACAGATACAGCTCACATCAGGCAGTGACTGAGAGCAGAACATCTTAAGTGGATTTTCTGATATACAGTGTAAAATGAGGGAATGCATTGAAATCTTACCTTTTGTTGGTTGAGTAACTCAGCCAAAGCCTTGCTGTCTTCTGGTTGGTTCTCCTGAGTCTTTAGCTGGATGGCCTCCATCTCTTTGCTCCACTCATCAAGGCTGTTGTATGTGTCCTTATAGTACTTCAGAGATTTACTGATGCCTTCCAGGTCTCTAAGTCTAAAAGAAGTAAATGCACATCACATTTTCAATTAGCACAAAAAACAATCAGAGGTGTGTAAATAAAAGTGAGACACAAATGGCGGACAAATTAAGCAGCGCTACAACTGACCAATCTGATCTGATCGTACCGACTGTCTGACTGACCTGTTTTCGATCTGAGAGTGGACGTTCCGCCACCTCTCTCCAAGCTGCTCTGCTTTCTCCTTGTGCCAGTCAAGGTCAAAGTCTCTCTCGTTGTGTGTTTTGAACATACGGTCACTGATGACTCTTGCTTTCTGCAGCTCATCCTCCAGGTCGTGGAAAACCTCTCGTCTGTCATCAATCTCAGATCGCCATTGCTGGAAAGGTTCGTTAAATATGTTAGTAAAAAAGGTGCGGTTAAACAAAACTACTGTGAGAACACATGCCAGGCCTTTACCTTGAGAGTGCTCATAACTGCATCGATAGACTTGATGTCAGCGTTCACTGCGTCTTCTTCACACAGCTTGGCTTCATAGAGTTTGACCAGAGACTCTGCACTCTGGCTGTGTTTCACCACCAAACTCACTGCCTTCAACCTGAGAGTGGCAGCAACACATTACAAATCAAAACAGCCACTCCAAACACAATTGCGATGAGATGGCAGTCTTTATGGAAACTGTTAAGTAGTGGTGGGAAAAAATGTTGAAACAGACAACAGACAACCACCTTTAACAATTTTATTTCGATAAAACAGGTCTAATTATGATCTGTTTCAACTACTAGGCCTGTGTCAACTACTATTAAATAATGACAATATAATTCATAATTATTTAAGCTGGTAATTATTTTTCAGTCATTAGTTTTTACAACTGCAATTTGCCACTATGAGCATCATGAAGACCGAGTCCCTTTGCCATGATGCTATAACACTATAGAGATGATATATAGAGATAACATATAGTTAGATATATAGAGGTTTGTAGATGCTGTAGTGATGTGTAAAGTGCAATGATTTTTAAGTAGCTAATGCTAATGCTGTTAGCTTGTACACTCCTTTGAATTCTTTGCACATAGTCAACAGTGCAGGTTACATGTTAGTATTATGCAGTGTTATGTACAGAGTTACACTCACTTCTCCAGGTAGATGGAGCACATGGAATAGACCTGAGCCATGCTCTGAGTGAGGACACTGAGCTCTGAGGACAGAGTGGGGACAGAAGGAGAGTTGGCAGCTTGCCTCAGGAACACCTCACATTTCTCTTTCAACACCTCAAGGTCCTCCTTCAGCCGATCTAATTCAGACTTTTTCCTCTGCACATAAGGAAGAGAACAGGCAGTGGTCATTGTTTTAAACGAGGTATGATGAAAGAAAGAATGGAGGAAAATGGTCCGGTTCTCCTGTTGCACAAGAAATTCTGCATGGTGGAGGATAACTGCTTGTCATACCTCCTGTTCGGTGATGCGCTGCATGCTGGCCTGCAGGTCGTCTCGGTCCAGAGGGGTCCGGATCTGCCGGATCAGCTGCTCCTCGTGGGCCTCCACACGCATTCGGAAGTTCCGCACCTCTGATATAAAGAGGTTGTACACCGATTCCTCATGTTCCTCTGTTGACCACAAGAGGGCATCCAGGTCAAAACACAGGAAATCTGCTGAGTTGAGTTTGTCACCCAAACGCCAGATAACACATTTTTACACTTGACTGAAAATTAACCTAACCATTTATAAACAGAATGTAGCATATGCTTTAAAAACTGGCATATAGCCAATGAAAGTTTCTCAATAAATAAAGAATAATTACCTGCATATGACATTATTAAATCATACAAATGAGCATAAATTTTTATCTGGATTGATATAACATATGTGTCACGGTCCGGCCAGTGGCGGATTACAGCCACTGCTTTTTAGTTGTTTTTTCTGGTTCTGTTCTGTTTGTTCGTGTTTTGTCACGTTTCTGTTGTGTTGGTTATTGTTCTGTTCTGTATTCTGGGGGGCTCTTATTTTGATGTGTGTTTCTGGGGTTGTGGTTGTCACGTGTTCTGTTCTCAGCTGTTTTCTGTTTATGTTCCTTAGGTTCCAGCTGTGTTAGGTTTGGCCACTGATGTCTGTTGGCATTTAAGCTCTGTCTGTTTTCGTTTTCGGGGTCAGTCCATCGTCTATTATGAGCAGTTTGTGTTCTTGTTTGCAACCACATCTAGTAACGGCCACTGTGCCTTGTTTGCTTTCTCGTTTCTCGTTTCCTGCAAATAAAACCCCTGACATGGATTCACGTTCTCCTGCCTGGTCCATACTCCGAGTAAGCTCTCGGTCGTGGGGGTCTAGCCCCTGCAGCCGTGACAATATGATTGCATGCAAAACTTGAAATTACATGGTTTTGTAAGAGAAAATCACATAAATTTATTCGTCACATTCAGTAAATACACAGTAATTGTTCATTAAAAACGATACCGCATGTGCACTTTTCAATTAGAAACTCAACCAATGTTTCCTAAATTTCTATTTGTTAAATCCATACATATGAAACACTCGGAAGGTATTTAAATGAACACGAGGCTGAGCGCTGTAAAAGCATTAGCTTCGAGCTGTTTTATCTTTAACCAGAGTAGGTATGTTCTCCTAAGTGAAAATTTCGAACGAAGACAAAGTGGCCCAGGCAGTGCAATATAACTACAGCACTTGAGCACTGAACATCTCAACACAGTGACCAGCGCTCATAGCACAGATCAAGGCCGGATCAAGAATAATTCCAAAAGGTATTAACTTTCTAACCGAGAGGCTTAATGAGGCACGTGTTTAGCCAGCAGCACTGTGTTAATGTGTGGAAAAGAAGGGCAGCTGGGTGATCTTGCCTCTCTCTGCAGACTTCAGCAGTTCCTCGTAATACTCTTTCGAGGCCAGCACCTCTCTCTCCAGCTGAGTACAGTCTGCTACGGTGAACACCTCCGATTCTTCACTGTCCTCCAGAAACTCTTCAAAGTGAGACTGCAGGCTGCTCAGGACCTGCTGGTGCTCGCCCGGCAACATGGTCTTAATCTAAAAAGAACAGTCAATGGAGTTAACAAATGCCTGACCCAGCAAGTTTTAACAATTATACTGAGCACAAAGAGAAAGGATAGCAATAAATGTGTCCAGACAGGCCACGATTAGGCATAAATGCTACCACTGTTGGGTAAACACTGCCTTATGGTTATTAAATGAAATAAGAGCTTGACACTTGTACCTTTCCCAGCCCTGAGGCACATTTTTCTAATGCTTTTATCTCCCTAACCATTTATTTTAGGTTCATTTTCATGCAGAAATACATACAGAGGCAACGGTGCTTTTGCGGATGGTGCGGATATCCATCATAAGGTAGTGCCAAGACACTACACTCTTCATGTTGACGTGGGAGCGATGCCATAGTGCTAGAACATTCTGATACAGCTGCTCAATCCTAACAACAGTAAAAAAAAAAAAAAAAAAATTCACATCAAAAAATATGATACACTATAGGAGGACAGACAAACCACAAGTCATTTATACACTGCATTATTGTATTAACTTCAAAAGACATGTAAAATAATACTGCGGCTAGAGGGGAGTGGTTGAGGTTAACTGACTATTTGCATTGATTTTTTTTTTTTTATGTTGAAAGATGACAAAAGAACAATGCCAAACATGTTGTGCCCACCTGCTCGCCATGTCAATTGCCTCTTTGTTGGGCGGAGGCACACTAAAACAGACAGAAGGCACCATGGCCTCATTCCCTGAGGGGTTGATCACCTTCCACTTAGCTCTGTGAGAGTTATTGGCCAACACACACTCATCATCTTTGTAGATAGTGATCTGTGGAGAAAATAATCAAGAAAAGAGAGAAATCAGGTTATCTGATAACATCAGTTATATTTGCTATTAATTGTGGCTTCATGATAAGGACAGCTTTTAAATGACCATGTATTTCCCTGCAATATTTACAGGAAATCTGCATGAAACTAATGCATGCTTTAAATTGCATGCCTTTATTTATATTGTATCTAAAATGTTTAAGTATACATTTTCTACAGTGAATACGCATTCTGCAGTTATTTGCTAAATTTATTATATTGTGGAACAAAACATAAGGAATTGTCTGTGAAAAAGTTATGGCACACATGGTACACATTTCATGGTACACAGCCAAGTCTGTTTTTTTTCCCACATCGGGATTTGTATTTATTTTCGACACATGTCATTTGACCAGGGGTGTTTTCGTTTATGTACACAAATCATTTTTGAAAGGGTACCTCTATTTGACGGTATTCACAGATGGCTTTGACAGGGATGGAGGATCTGACAGGGGTCTCTGGGTTTCGTGGCTTGAGTTGAACAATGGACTTTGATCGCCCCACCAATCCAGCCACAGTGCTGCGGTACTGAAGAAGCTGCTCTTTCTCATCCTGCAGTGACACCGTAAGACCAGTTAGACCCCAGATCTTCGCTAATGGAATGTCAGTAATGATAACTTGTGATGCATTAAGTACTGTGATGTTTTCACAAGATTTCTAACCATGGACTCCTGAATGAGGTCCTCCAGCCTGTGTAATCCACTGGTACGGTCACACCCGTACTTTCTGCTAATGGAGTCTTGAAGGCTCTTCAGGTAGTCCATGGACTCTTTGGCATCACTGAAAAACTGTAAGCGGAGAAAAAATCCAAATGTTGAAGTAACACGTTTCACAGAAACAATAAAAGTATCATAGAGTCAGAGAATATAGGCTGCAACCTACTTCCAAGTAAATCATGTTCTCTTTGAGATGCTGCTCCACGCAGTAGCACAGTTGTAAGATCCAGTTCCATTGTGTCTGCATGGCTGCCTTATATGCCTAAAAATGGTGAGAATAAAGGGGAAGTTTTAAAGCCACGTGTTACTTATCAGTTTCTAACCCTGATATCTGACAGTGTTGCATAATTTACTGATTGTTACTCATTATGGCAACATTATATTTGTATCACTGACTTCTCAAAAGCAACACGTCTTTAAACAATCACATCTGAGTATTCATGTCACCTAACAAACTCTGGACAAACAATTTTGTATACGTGTGGATATGCATACATGGCTTATACAATATGACTTGCAGGTTTTTGGTTATGTACCAATAACTAGTAAGCAATCAGTTTTTCTTTCAGAGTTTTTAAGACTGATATATGTAAATGATAAATGTATATGTGAATGATTGTCCTGTATTGTGCCACATACAAACTCTTCTTATAACTTCAATAACCTCAATGTGAAGAAACAGGTTAATCTGAATAGTCAAATGTTTCTATATTGATTATAAAGACACATTATAAAAAGAATTCAATATGGGCTACTGTGTGTTCCATACACAGACCAGAGAATGAATGGTATATTTTAAAACTTTAACAGCATTTGCTTAACCCAACAAGCTTATTTCAAGTGCTCTTTAAAATTCAACCACAACACAATAGCAGCTGGAACTACAGTGTAAGTTTCTCGCTCTGTGCTGTAAAGGCAAATGTCAAACCTCAATGGTAAGCCTGGCTGGGTGGTTCTGATGCAGAAGGCAGTCCGCCTGGTCCTGCACTGACTTGATCACTCCTTCTTTTTTATCCAGCTCTCTCATTAGTTCCTGTGGAAGACAAGGCAGGGTGAAAAAAAAAGACAGATACTGTTTTTTGACACAGTCTCATATACCTACCATTTATAAAGCTGTAGCAATTAAAGACAAATGTTTAAAGCCATACCAACAGAAAATGTTGTTAACAACATTATAAACAGGAGTTTGCTTTAAAGTTGCTTGAATACAAACCATTTACATAGAAAACACCATCTTCCAAGGAAAAATTCGATGTGGTGTAACTCCAGAGCCCAGGGTGGTCAAAGTCATTTACAGCTAAAGCTACTTAAACTGTATCTCCTGTACATAACATGCCCAGTTTTTATTAGTTAATTAGCACATCTTTATTAGTTAAAAGCACGGCTTGATCTGCTTTTTAAGTTTAGCTTAAAAAACAATACAGCAAGAATCATACAGGAAGCAGCTTTAATTGGTGGGTAGACTCACTGCATGGTAGTCTTTCTTCCTGGAGACGTTACTGTTCCGCTCACTCCAGTCGAAGGCCACCTCCTCTTCCTCTTTCTCATTAAGCCAAATTAATTCCAGGGTGGCACGCGACACAAAGTCATGTAGGCTGTCCAGGTGCTTCTGCCTCTCTCTGGAGCAGTTCTGAAGATACAAGCATAGGAGTTAAGAGGAAACTGCAAAGGCAAAATACTGAATTCTATAAGACTGTTATAAATAAATAGTACACACTCACCAGGAGTCTTCTGTAATGGTTCTCTAATTTGGCAAGCTTCTCTGAGTAACTCTGTTTCAGTGGGGGAGTCATCTGAATCTGGAAAGTCATATGATGTTTACTAGCGTTTGGTGGTATTTTTGTGAAATGACATTTTGTTGATTTTTGAAGTTATAGAAAGTATCTATAGGGAACCCACTTATACTATTTACTCTAAATACTGTAAAAGAAACTTGTTTTTTGTAGTGTGTACTTTTATATATTTTAAACTTACATTTTTTAAAACTTCAATTCAATTAGGTTTGTGAACTAAATGTCTGTCAATTCAATTAAAACTAGAAATTCTGTGCAAGCAATGCTGGTATAGTGGTACAGACAATTCGCTAATGTTTGTGACTTAAAGTGTACTGCTTCAGTGAATTCCAACACCAAGCCCTACCTCACTAATTTTTGCTTCCTTTATGCTCATCTGGAAGTCTTCGATGGCTCTGTGAACGTTTCTGTGATTTTCCAAATGGGATTCAACGCTTGGTAGATCGGATCCCCATTCTCCTCGATCAAGCTGAACCTTGAAGGCATAGCATTTTGTTCATTGCAAATTACACTTTCATAGCGTTTTCAACAGCAGGAGAGAAGTTCACCATCAGCAATCTCACCTGCATCTCCTCCACCCAGTTAAGGAGGTCCTGCACAAACCTCAAATTGACCTCTTCTTCAGACAGGTTGGGATCTACGAGCGATGACTTAAGCATAGGTTTGCGGATTTGCATCTGTTTCAGATGCTGGAGGACCCCTGTTTCCATGTCTCCTCCACCTACCAAGGTGGGCTGCAGGCCGGGGGTCATGGCTGGGGTCATGGCTGGGGATAAAGATGGAGCGAGGCTGGAGGACAGAGCGGACCCTGGAGTGACCAGTGTTCCAGGCGTGAGAGCCGGACTCAGGCCGGCGTTCAGGCCCTGAGAGAAGCCCGAGTTCAAAGTCTGGGTGATTCCAGAGATCATGATCTTGGTCTGTTCTGTGGTCAGCGTGCGCCCCTTGCTGTACACCGATGAACATTCTGCCCTGAGCGCAAGCAGGTCGTCACGGAGCCTGGATACCCTGAGGCATGCAAAATCAGCTCAGTTAGAACCCATCATTAATACATGCTGTCTAGAAACCCTTATCTGTAATTTCTGACATTTAAAAATACCATAAACAGTGAATAAATATAATAAAGTAGATATCAGAATATTTTCACTGAATAATTCATTTTTTCTGGGAGTAATAAGAAATTACAAAATATGTTTTAAATGATAAAAATGTAACTTCTTTGATTGGAGACAGTTGTTCTTTAAAATTAAAAGTTACAGAGCAGGTGATTTTATTAAATTATTTTATACCTACATACCAGACAACTACTAAGGGATCCACAAATTTGGTTGTAGGTTTGATCTAAGTAGTGAACTCCAGGGATTTTCTAGAGCTTTCTAACCTTTGAACAAGCTGATCAGCCAAATAAAACTTCCCATCCAGTAGAATCTGGATGTCCACCACTTGTTGTCTCAGCAGGTTCTCACATTCCAGCAGGTATCCGGCAATCTCGGCCTCGTTCTGGAACTGGATCCCAGATTCTAACCTCTTTGCATCCTGGGGGATAGACACACTCTGTCAGCTCATTATCTAGGCAGAGAAAAAGAATGAGATGCTTTTTTTGTCCTTGGACTTACAGACTGCAAAGATGTTCGTGCTAAGGCCAGCTTGTCCTCTCCAGCCACACAGTCTCGCTGGACTCTGTTTGCGATTTGCTGCAGCATTTCAAGTCTAGAGTTATAAGGAGGAGAGAGAATACTCAAGTCAAGCCACAACTGTACCATTTCTTAGAGAGCTGTATTAGGGCATATACCTCAAAAGCAAATATCTTGCTCTGAGTCGAGAAATTCTGCTGAAATTGTAGATTAAAAAATACCAATCCAAACTTTGTGTTTGTATGTTGAACATTATATAGTTTGAATTTGACCAAAAGTTGCGATTTAACTGTCTGGCATCAAAAGAAGTACAGGTCTGACCAGTTATAAAACTACATACATTCTTTTTTCTATATTTTTGTAATTAGATTCAAATGACATAACAGAATGACAATGATAACTGTTTAATTAATGAAAAATGGTCCTGCAGTGAGGTAATCCTCCACAGGAGCTGTGACCTCACCTGGGTCCGTACACAGAGTTGTTGTTGAGATAGAGCGGGGTGCTGGAGAAAGGCTCCTGCGCCCCGGAGAGCAGGTTTTCAGCTGAGCCCAGGCTGGTCAGTGTGCTGTTGCTCACAGAGGACACACTACCACGGTAGACCAGATTGCTTTGCATGATAGCACTACGGTCAGTCAGTTCACAAAGAACAGCATCTACCTCGCCTCCATCCTTGACAGGGAGCTTGGAGCCAAAGCACTTGCAGAGGCTGAGCGCGCAGAATCCTTCTACTGGCACCAGGTTGGAGCTACCACCATTTATAAGCTCATATGCGGCGGCAACAGAAAAGCCAGCCCCCCCCATAAAATTTCCCTCTGGTGAAAAACACCTTGCATTCTTCTCAGACAGATGAACTGCTACAGGTTCAGACAGTTACAGTACATTCAGGAGGGCATGGAATGTAATACTGAGGGAGACACACCCACCACTATCAGCCAGCTCACACCGGAGCTATGATTACAAAGATTACAGCACAACCAAGTATCAATAATGGAGGTGACTCCCACCACAAGACACAACACAGCATTTCCTCTGAATATGACAGTGAGTCAGATGGCTGCTGTACAGCACTTGTCTAGCTGTTTTTAGATCAATGCCTCATGAACCCATCCCAACACACAAGTAGTGGAAGGAATGAGAATTATGAGAAACTGTAATGAAATTCTCCTTCTGCATGCAGTTTAAACTGGAGCTTAAAGCTTCTAACCCAATTCATATTTTGAACACTGCAAGTAAACACTTGCCTCCAGCATCTCAAACAGATTGAATTATGTGGTTTCTGACACCGCATGTAACACCGACATCAACCATATCTTGGCTAACTGACTAAATATGGCCTGGAAAATGAACTGGAATATATTTTCACTGCTATATTGCTTTAAATCTCATTTGTCTACATGGAGAAGAAATGAAAAGTAATTTTTAATTGAAAAGACTGCAATAAATCCTCAGCCCCATTCATGTACAAAAAACATTGGGAGCCTCTGTGCTGTCAATGAGCTTTTGAGATCAAGAGATAAAGCTGACAAATCATGCTGTGGGCGCCTCATACCTGTCCACCTCAGGCCTCAGGCTCTTCTCCCTCTCCAGCATGGCCACAATCAGCTTGCCCCATTCCTTCTCCACGTCGTTGGGGTGGTAGTCCTGCGGCAGCTGTATGCGACCAAACTCAATCCACACCTGCCCCCCAAAATCAAGAACACACAGCTCAGAGATCTCACACCACTGCAAGAGAATTCCTCACAAATAAGACCAAATGAATCTACTTAAGTTTACTGACCTCTAGCATTTTATAAAAATGCTTTATTTTGGTCTTCTCGTTCTCTTTCAGCGGGATTTCGCTCTCCTTAAATTGCAGGTATTGCGAATAAAGTGCCTGCAAAAAAGACGGTAAAATTCTTTAACAGGTTTAACTAAAATACACGCTCGCTCTTTTCCTCTGTACTCTTGGTACAATTACAGAAAAAAAATACTCCAGCCAGCGTACTCCTACAGTATTCACTTGTCTGATAATCAGAGCCTGATGCCTAGGTCTTTATTAAGGCTTTTGGAGTCGTTAACATAAGGGTGACGCTACAGTGTGAAAAGCGAGCAGGGGCTCTGCCCCGGGCTTTCTCACTGTATCTAATGAGAGTAAGCATCAGTTAGGGAACGGCAGGGACATTACAGGGAAATTCTGAGTAAGACTAGCATTGTTATTTCATTGTGGTTGTCAAAATAAACTAGAAGATGCATTTCTGTGAGAAAATGTGAATCGCGATTGCATGGTTTCTATACAACATTGTTTTAATGGGCAAAATAATGTTTAGTGCATCGAAGTCCTTTATTATGAGCTGCTGTGGGTTTTATACCGCATTTAGTTTTTTCGCCTTTTTGTCCGTCCCTGGCATCCTTATGCGTCAAATCTCTTTCTTTGACAGACATTTTTTCAACCATTCTCTCTCGCCAAATATGTTACAGAGATCATTTTTAATTATCAATACTTGAACCCTTTTTTTGGCTTTTCACCATCAGTGTACAATGCATAAAGACTGTGACTCACCTTAAGTTCCACAGGACTACAGGGAAAGTTTCTGTCCGACATGACAGACACATTGTGTTTGATCCACTGGCTGAGGTAATTGACCATATTCTGGTATTCAACCCACTTAACGTCGACATCCTATTCAGGAAAAAAAAAGATCACTACAACTCATTGAATGGCCCGGCTAGTAAGAAGAATGACATTTCTCCAAAACAGGTTCACTTGTTTCACTGATGCTCTGCAATAAATGTAAATGTCAATACTGTGAGGCTGAGTGAAATAATTTGTATTTAAATGCAGTCTTTTTCCAAAATGTAACTACTGAAGGCTTAGTACCGCCCACATTTGGCACAATTGTGCTGTATCACATCACTGAAAATATTTTTTTTATAGAATCTGATTAGAAGACCCATGTTAGTCTATTTCACCTACAGCAATGAACATAAACGATGCATGTTATCTGTGTAAAGCAGTTTGGAGGCCCATTCTTAAAACTAAATCAGCTTTTCTTACATGCAGAACCAAAAGACTTTATGGGAATTCACATGTCAATACCAATAAAGGACCTTAAAGATGTTTTATAATAAGAATGTGTAGAGTTTTCTGGATCACTAATCAACAAACTAGTCTCACACATTCATTTCATGCACACCTAAATTCTCCCCTGAAATGTGGAAAGACCAATGAAATGTGGTCGATCAACAAAGACATGTTTGATGTTCAATATTTACTTTGCGCTGAAGCTACGAGGCTAATGTTGACAACAAGCAGTAAAAGCTTATAGCCTCAATTTAGCACTGTGCATATATGCTGTAAGTACAAAAGCACAGACCATTAGGAATATGTCAAATAAATATCCCATATACAATTCTACTGGAGATTCCTTAACTCAACCCAGTTGAATGGTAAGTGGCTATAAGTTGCCATTATTCTTTACCTGCATGGGCCCAGAGCGAAAATAGGTATATTTCAGACACCAAACATTTCTTGGTTGATCAGCTACATTTGAGATAAGTGGGAAATTGTGTAAGTTAGATTTTTGGATGAACTGTTACTTTAAAATCACCCTGAGAGCCTGGAGAAGAGCTGCTCTTTAAATAATAAATAATACAGAAAAGTGCCATCATATGACCATACTCATGGCACAGGCACTATTACTATGTCCTGATACCCCAAAAAGCAGACAGATCAACTCAATATTTATTATCCAAAATGTATGTGACTTCACAACATTTACTGATGATGTGATTTTCTCATTTTAGTCTTTTTATCTCTACTCACATTTGCACTGATGCCCTCGACACCCTCCGGTACTTTAGGGAAGACATCGTATAACGTCGAAACGTACGTAATGACTGATTTCTCATCTGGAGACGTTACATCCACATCTGTTCAAATCAGAGATGAAGAAACATTGTTAGGCCAATCCATGAACCGCATTTTGTATCCAAAAAAATGTAGAAGCTTAGATGAGAATTTTACCTTATTTAGACTTTTTAGGTAAAAAGATGCGGTGTAATGTTCAGACACTGGCTTGCAGTGTTATTTTTAGCTGGCTTGCAGTGTTAGTTTACATAATGACTATGAATGACTCTGGGCAAGGTGAAACATCCGCTGACACTGTGAGTAACTGATTAAGCCTCTTTAAAATGGAGATTACACTTACTTTTGGCACATTTGTGTAAAAAGCTATGAGTAACACAGTACTGACTGACTAGATTTCTGACTGACATGCACCTAAAACCAAAAACAGTCAGCCCTGAACACAAGTCTCTGGAACTCACCCTCTGGATCCAGCAGTCGAGCCACTCCCAGCTGCTCAGCCACGCAGAACGCATGTTCCAGGTTTGATCTGCTACTCTGTGCTGATATTTTGCTCATATCCACAAGGTCAGGCCTAAAGCAAGAAATCAGACTCTTTCAGCTGAGCTCGCATCGCTAAAGTGAAGGTTTATCAATGTTCTGTCACATTTAGAAAGCAATGAAGCACACATTAAGCTAGAACAAGTTTCAAGCCACGTTTGTAATCAGTTTGTCATGGAACTAGTGCTTTTATTTGGTTACCAGTGACAGGTACTACAGCTGGTTTCTGAAATAAAGGAGATCAATATACAAGGCAATGTTCAGTGGCGGATTAAAGCTAAGGCAAGGCAGTGATGCATCACTTAAAACTGTTAAAACATACAGGAAATGCCAGGGATGTCATAGACCTCCCTCTGCTGCCAACATGTGTTTTTTTAAGAGCAACGGAAGTTCATCACAGACAACAGTTTACAGGCCAGGAAGAAAATTCCATAGAGCTTACTGAATGGAATCACACAACACAAATCCACAAAACACTGGACAGGACAAGACCACATAGATGCAAGTCATATTGAGATTGACAAAGTTGTGATTAGGGCAAATGAACTGTGTTAAACCAATTTTAGATAAAAACTTGTTGCTCAGAAGCTGGTATCAAACCAATAAGCAAATTTCAATGTTTTCCAGTGGAATTAGACCTCTCTGCTCATTCAAAACCATAGACTGTGAAGTAGATATTCTACAGGGGCTTGATGACTGCAGAAATACAATCCACTGGGAAACATGTGACTATCTACAGTAACAGAAGTAGGACATGAAGGCAGAAAGTTATATTTAGACTGGCTGATGTGTGATCAGGTCAGGTGAATACTGAACCTGTCCTAAAATGATTCCTACTAAAAGCCTGAAGTTTTGTACTGAGTCAATGTGTCTCATTGCAAAGAAGCTCTACTAATACATAACATCCTCTATACAGTATACTTAACTGTTGGAGTAAGATGTGAAAATGTGGCTATTCCTGCCATTTCTTATTTGTCACTCTTCAACAGCATAGAAGCCTTACATGGTAACACATAGAAATCTCTGATCTACACACTGATATATTTCACTCTGACTGATATGGATGAACACATACAATGTTTCTCCTGATGAGAGATATATGATCACCAAAATCTGATCTAGACTTGAAATTAAGAATAAGCAAAATAGTCAAGGGAAATATGGAGCACTTCTTACCTATACTTGTGAATAAGAGCGTTGAATAGCCTTCCATCCCTCCAGGAGGTAGTGAAATTGTCACAGCGGACACCTACATAGCCCTCGGACATCTGCTGGGACCACAGCAGAAGCCTCTCCTTGGCTGTCATGTCCTCGGACTCCCCAGTTACGTGGATGTCCGAGATCTGTGGAAAAGAACCACAAGGCTCCTATGTTAATTACACATGTAACCACAGGTAATCTGAAATCTATCAGCTATTTCTTCTCTATAAACAACATTACATACAAAACCTCACTGGGTACACAGTGGGTCAAATTTTTTTGACCCTTTAAAAAAAAAAAAAAAAGAAAGAAAACATTCACATATATCCAGCTATGAAACCACTCATTCACTAATTTCCATTCATTTTAATTTCATGTTCATTAAGGCTCATAAAATACTGTAAAATGCAAATATTTGTGAATATCATTTTTTAAAAATGCATATTCTAATGTAAAAAATGCCAATAAATTACATGGCTCTAGCTCACACATAGCTACCAAATGTATTACTCACTACAAATATCATACAACTATTGTTTGTTTTCAAATGTAGGGGGGTATTTGCAAACTTGCTTTTCAGCACATTTTTATTTAGTTTATTAAGTTAAATAATGCTAATAGGCACAGACATGCTCTCATATGAAGTAAATTAATTACTTTTCATCACAATGCTCCTGATGTGGATGCTAATAATCACCTGCAACTTTGGATGTGTTATCACTGGTCTGGGAGATTTAATTTAGAAATGATCTGGTTTTTAGAAAATCATTATTTAAGAAGCACAACAATCAATAAGCTAAAGACAAAACAGAAAATGAAAGTTCAGTGACAAAGAGTCCAAACCATTACCACAGATAACAAAATAGACTGTGGAATGAACACAAACTGTTCTGCACAGTGTCTTCTCACACTTGTACATCTGACCGTATGAGTGTGAGTGGAAAGTGTGGGAAAATATGTTACTTACGAAACCCAGCAAAGCCTGAATGGGCAGGCCCTTCTGATACTAGTTGACAACCTCAATGTTCTAATAATCCGTTTCAGAACAATTGAAGCTGCCAGTAAACCCAACACACGCTTAGTTTGTGCTTCATTTGCTTCCACATACAGAAATATAACTTAAACAATCTCATTTTACATTTTTCTCATTTTTACATCTTGCTATCACAACCCATATCAACCATATCTGTATTAATAAATCTCTGTGCAAATCGATTCACAAAATGTCTCAGTCAATGATGATCCATACTGGGCATGTTGTTAAGCTTATTAAATTAAATGCAATTAATTGCAAAACACATATTCATTCATGCTACATTCATTATATACTGAATATTTAACATCATGTTATATTACCTTTTACTAAACTATAACAGCTACACTGCTAAGATGACAAAGGTTGTTTATCAAAAGGCTGTCACGAATATGCATAAGGTTCATGTCAAAACAAGAGAGTGAATAAAAGAGCAAAAGAGGGAAAACAAGGCCATTTTTGGGAGCATGTTTGAAAGGAGACTGAAATGTATGAAACTGCCTGTCTAAACCTTTGCCAGACTAATAGTCAGCTGTTGATTTAGAACTGCGTGGTTCATCAAATCGCTAGAGATCTTCGCACATGACTAAGCATTTCTGAGCCTGACCCCTCCTTTCAATAGCACTCAGATTAGGTACAGCATGGAGGAGGAATACACCATCCGGCTCTACACACAAAGGCACAACATGAGTGAAAATCAACAGTAACACTTTAACCCTGCTACATAACACTGATATAATCATGCTTTAAACACGTCACCAAAGTTTCCAAATCCTGATCATTAGCTGTTCATTAATACAAGGGTCAAATCAATTTTACCAATAAGTGTAATGACAGATGAGAGTTTATGTCATGTGCTAATTTAATGAAATCAAATCTGTCATGACAATTATTTTAATAGATATAATCCATAATGAAATGTCATATGACATCTGCCTTGGGATACTTATGGCATGGTTATGTCAACATTATGTAGTGGGGTTGCAGTGAAGTGTTACCAAACTTTGACACTATGAACAGCTTGGTACCCTTTATAATAACCAGGCACACTGACATTTGAGTAAACTCTACGAACCTACAGGCCATTGCAGTATAATTATAGCCTGCAAGAAGAGGAAGAGAACATGGTGTTTAGACTACTGGTTAGGGAGGACTGAACTTTGAAGCAAGCACACCAAACATACCAAAATAGTTCCATGACAAACATTGCTGACCACACAATACATCAGAGCACACTGGAAAGCAATGCAATAACAAGGAGCTGATCTCATTTTCCAAACTAAATATGACTTACAAGAGAAAGACCAAATACACCAAAATGGTTCTACACAAAACACTGCAAATCAGTCAAGGAGTCAAGGAGAATTCTTTGGAAAGAAATGTCATGTGGTAATCTGATCTGATGTTTATTTTTCATAAGTTCATAAGAAAGGTCAATATCAGGGCAGGAGATATTTTGAGGATGTCAAAACGTGAAATTTACTCAGTATTTGTTTTACCTCATGATGTTTAGGGGAGGACCATTTTTCTTGGAAAGCATCCAGAGAGCTGTGGGAAATGGGTCCTTCAGAACATGTATTGGCCCTCCTCCTCTTCCTGTGCACTTGGCTGTCACATATAATCCTGGAGAGGCCCTTCATGTTCTCCAGATGATGATCCGTACTGTTCCTTCGGGAGCCATCTCCCCTCATGGTCCGGAGCATGTGCTCCACTGCCCCAAAACTCACCGCCCGCCGCAACTGCCTCCGAAGCAACTTCTTCTCAAGCAGACCATCTTTTGAGCCAATATTTCTAGAGTTTTTGGTAACGCGGTGGAGGTTTTGTTCAGTGGGTAACCCGCTTTTGTCTAAGAGGCGTACGCCTGCTCCTTGGCTAATTCTGAGCACAGGAACTTTTCCAATGTAAACCCCATGGCTGATACTACCTTGCCTGGGCCTTGAAGCATCTGCCTGGCCTGAGGTTAAAGTGCCCGCCTCACTGTGGGACTGGTCTGTAGCGTTAGATAGTGTCTCGCTCTGGCAGCTTTCTCTACCCCAATTCCTCACAGAGTCACAGGGATGAAATTCTCCTGACTTGCTTTTCTTTCTCCTCTGGAAGTAACGTCGGCCTCTGAGCTCCTTGGGTGCGGGATTGAGAGGAGCCTTGGTGGGATCGACGTAACACTCCTCCTTATGGCCCCTCACGCATCCACAAACATTGCCCATGACTCTCACTCACATGTTGCTCCTCGAATCCCCAAAGAGAAACAGCTGCCACTTCCTTCAAATGCAAAAACCTAAAAATCCAACAGGCTCAAGGGTTTCCTTACACCAGCATGTGGCAGCCATCTTATTTTTCTGTTTGTATTTTTGTAATGAAGTTGGAGACAGACAGGACAGCCTCAGCTGTAAACCCTACAGCCTCCCCGGGAGCCAGTCTGAGCTGAAGTTTCTCTTTCAGTGAAGCGCTCTGGTGACACGTTCCAAAGCTCTTTCGTGTTTCCAGTCCCTCACGTCAGCCTCGAAAGTCCCCGTTGACCTTTGAAACGGCTCCCTTTGCCCTGCTAATCCAAAACAAACACCATAAAGGCAGCGTGGCCCAGAGCACAGCTACTCCAGCAGAGCACTACCTCCCTCTACAAAGAGACCGTCCTGGTGTGTTTCATATGAAGTGTAAACACGGACGTCTACAGAGCCCTACTGCTTGTGCACGTTTTCCCCAGGCCAAGTCGTCTGTGAGTGGTCAGAGACTGGATTGGTGGGGGGGGGGCACGTAAGAGGAGAAGAGAGGTTCACGCTCCATCTGCAGCCTCATGGCTGATTGCAGCATATCACATGTAGAAACACTGAGCACAACTCAGCAAGTTAAGCTACTGCGAACGAAGCCACCAGCCTGTGAGGAACAATCCTATCGTGCGGGCTTTAAAAATAACAGGGTAGCGTGGCTGGCTTAACAAAAACACCATGGGCCGAGGTGCCCCAGATGACAAAGGTTTCTCGCTTTGTTTTTCTAAAACCAGGCACAGACTGGCGCAAAGACTCGGGTGGGCTTTAAGTTCAGTTTAAACAACCAGGGCTTATCACTGAACTGGCTGATTTTTCACCTCATCAATGAAGAAACTTATTAAAAAAGGAATATTATGCACAAAGCCTGTGTCTTTATGAATCAAAAAACAATTGAACAAATTCTAGATAGCATATCTGTGAGAAAATAAAAAGAGTGATGGTAACTTGTTATGAAGTTTGCTAATGTGTAGCTAGCTGGTTGCTCTGGTTTCACAGATGAAGGATAATGTAACACATCTTTCAAAAAGACAGGGATACCAATAATTCTTCACCACAACACTTCTTTAAATAACTGATGCTCTCTCCGTCTCTCTCTGTCTATCTATATCTTTCACCTTTTCTCTCCCCATTTATTTGCAATTTGCAATTTTTTGGACATTGTTGAAGGAGTGCCATGGCCTAATTTTTGTGTAGAGAGAGAGAACCACCCAAACATTAGTGTGTTTAATTGCTCTCGATTACCAGATCATCTATGGTCAAGGAAGGATGAAAACAGGTGGAGCAAAACATCTGTGCCTAAAAGTGGGGGAAAGCGTGCAAAGCCATGCAAAGCCTTGAAAACAGGAAAAAAAAGTTGCTTGAGCAAAGACATCTGGTTCAGTTAAACTCCCAAACAAACACTTTTGATGCATTCTGGTCAGGGGGCTCATCTCTCGTAACAGATGTGTTAGCGTCGGTTTCTCCTCTGCACCCTGCCACCTGGGTCTGTCTAATTCGCAGGGTGATGTGATGTCACTATGGTCAGTGCAGGTCTATGGGGATTTTTTTTTATTTTAAAAGAACACTCTGCTCCTGATCAACTGATAATAAATATCTATACACTTACAATACGCCGGATATTAACGGATGTTTTGGCATTGGTATTTTTTACTCAATAAAGTTAAAATACAGAGCCAGCTAGCGGCTAACTAGCAGTGCTAAAAACTAGCGGCTAACTAGCAGTGCTAAAAAAAGCTTTCACAGGCTGATAATATTTTAATTAAACCTTAGAACTTGGGTCAGTTCTTTTCATAAAGTCTTAAAGGCTATTTATAAGCCTGCCATGATGCAACAATACTCGTTCCGAGACTCTCTCTCTCATATAGTCACCCAACTGGCAAAAGGTCGGATGTAACAGGCTGGGATTTCATGAAATCTGAATTTTATACGTTTCAAGTATGTAGTGATATTTCCAAATGCAAAAGACACATTATCAGGACACATCACTGCCAGAAGTTTCCTAAGACAACAGTATACATCCCTAATTCATGAGAAGACATTCAGCATAATTATGAGTTCAAAGAGGTTACAGGACATTCAGATTTCGAGATCCTACATTTCTGACACTGTTAAAATTTTTTTTACCAGGCTTTCAGAATTTTCACAAAAAAATGGTGTGGTCCTTTGGAATTCTCTCACAACAAAGGACCATTGTCTTGGAGCCACAACCAAAGGTGTCACCCTGTTTCTTACCTGTTGGGCAGCGTTAATCTGGGACAGCATTAAAATGCCCTGCAGTGTATACCTGCCATTATACGTGTTACATTGTGTGATCACTCATTAGACTACAAATGTGAGTAGTGGCTCATCTGAAGTAAACCATTCAGTTACTTCAATCATGTATTTCTAGCCATTACCTTCAGCTTATAAAGAAAACATGGTTTTATTAAGAATGGCTGAGCTGTTAAAGAGCTGCCAGACATTTTCAAATGTTCCTAATTAAAGTCAATTCATAATTAAAAGTCGAATTATATGTTACCTTCCAGCATTCAAATATTTCAGTCATAACACAATACTAACCATTGTGATAAGACTTTAATACAAGCCGAAGGCAAAGTATTTTTTTACGATTGCCCTGAAGCCAAGAAATATCATGCAGCACTCTATTGGACAACACAAATACAAGAGCACATTTTTTAACAAGGTTCCTCTTCTGAGAACTTAGCTCTGATTGTAACGAACCATGCAGTTGATTGGTGTTCTTGGATAACTGACAACATCGCGTTTCTACCCGCTCCACAAAAACATATGAAAATAGTAGAAGCCGCTGTCGTGTTGCAGCACAGGACCAGCAAAGAAAAAGATTCTTTGGTATTATTGGCGCCTGAGGACATGAATAGAATTCAGACGCCACTCACACACCCTTTATTCAACAAGATCAAAAAAAGTTTGCAGAGAGAAAAGGGGAAGGGCACAGACACACCCACAGAAAAGTAAAGAACATCTGGGGCTATTTAAAATATCAATGACTGGTTCAGTAAAAAAAAATGTTGGCTGCACCATTTTTTTCTGGTCTTTGTTTTTGTCATTTGTGGGAGTGTGTCTGTGTAAAATGTGCACATCACTGTTGTTTTATACATTATTGAACACACTCGATTCATAATTCCAAACAAAAAAATGTTTGGAGAAAATGTAAACATAATACATATCAACTATTTATTACACCTGAGAAATATTAAACTACACAACACTCTTACATTATTTTGCAATTGCAACAATTAAAATAGTGATGTTAGGAGCATAGTGTGCATGTGTGACTGTTTCATCCCATCAGAAACTGAATCACAAGTGCAGCCACTGGAATACAGTGCATAGAAAAGCTGCTATACAAACAGTACTGCACTCAAAACATATGGAGGCATTTCTTATTTCTTACACAGATCACACTGCAAAAGTTCAGAAAAGAATATCAACCTATGCATTTTACACACACATTGCTGTATATTGTACAAACAGTGTACAGAAAAAAAGGAAAAGTGGTCTCTTATTTTTTCCATAGCTGTATTTGCATGGAGTCAAGTGGATAGTTTAGTTTCAAATGTGTTCAGACATTGATGCCGTGTGGACAGTGACTCTGAGACTCTGAGATTGGCAGTAAGGCTCGGGAACACACAGCTAGATTAAAAAGAATTGGGACTTGGAGGTGAGCTTGTGAGATCATGTAACACTTCATGATTTAATCATGCCCCCAAGCCATCAGTGACTGACAATACAAAGCCACAGAGAAGCTTCCTTTAAATATCAAAGAAATAAACACACTTAGGTTTCTGACCAACCAAATGCCTAATGTTGTTTAAATAGTTAGTTTTGATCTTTGTAAGTCTGGTACTTTTTTGTAGCTCTGACAACCTTTTATAGCCTATAAACAGCTACAAATGACCATAATAATGGCTGATGATTATTTTCATCAGGGAAGAGAAATATCTAATAAAGCTTAAGAGCACAGTTTAAAAAACAGATAAAACAGATCTGAACATCTCCAAAGGAATTGGAATCAGTGCAGGGTCATGGAAAACAGCTCCGATCGGTGCCCCGCATCTGCAGAATCAAGTGGCAACAGGCCCACTGCCACCAGCGCTTCATGCCCAACGGCTTGCGTGAGACTGACAGCAGCAGGTGCTGGAGCACATCACCCAACGCGACCTGTCAACGTGTTTTATGAGCCTCAGCATAAAAAAATTCTTCTGATACACCCCATCTATCGGGTGTTTTTGTCTGCTTTAAAGGTCTTTGGGCCAGCAGGAAGACTAGGTCCTCAGTGTGGTTCAGGAGAAAGAGACGCTGAGAAAATGTCGAGGCACGCCGTTGGACAAAGCCTGAACATTCCTGCTGGCTGCCTGACAGATTGGAGCAGAGAATCAGAGGCAAGAGGAACGCCCAGGCTGCTGCTGCTGAGAGGACTGGGTTGCAAACTGGTTTATGTCAGGATGCAGAGAGAGAAAACACTAACATTCTTCCCCAGTGCTGAGAGAACAGCCTGCTGGTGGAGCCAGTAATACTAATAATGCAGAGAGAGAGAAAGAGAGAAACAGAGAGAGAGACAGAGAGAGAGGGAGAAGCAGAGAGACATTGAGAAGAAAGAACACGACTGAGAGAAAGAGCAAGCAAGAGACAGATCGACATATGAGAGAGTGAGAGAGAGTGGGAGAAACAGACTAAGAGAGATTAAGAGAGAGAGAGAGAGAGACAAAGACAGAAAGAGAGAGTGATTAAAGACAATATGTTACCCTGAAAATCCCACCCCACAAAGTGAATCAGTGCAGACACGCTGATGTCCTAATGCACTGGGCTGAGATCACACACACACAGATGTACCAGGTGCAACAGAGTGTGTGTGGCAGATAAAGCTCTCAGAAAGCCCTGCATGGGCAACACACCAGAAATTCCACTGCAAAAGAGAACACCCAGTAATTCCAGCAAACCTGTGCTAGTACATGTGTAACTGCTACACTCAGGCATCAGCTCAGATAAGGACTATCTATATGGGCCTCTAATAGCTTAGAGGAACAGAACCATATCTCAAAGGCACATACAGATCACATCCACAGAAAACAACTATACAGAGAATAGTTACGCCATACATTGATTTATACATTAACACAACAGTTATGGTGATACCCCCCCTGCAATTCTGATCACAGAAGGAAGCCTCTAATCAATCACAGTGTTTCTGACAGGTTTGAGTGTTCTGATAAATTGAGGTGTTCAAATTATATTGGCCAACCTTTCACCATTAAGGATACTGATTGGCTTAGGTGTTAACAAACGGCCTGCATTTTCCTTCTATTTCATTTGTTTCCAGACATTTGATGCGTTTATGTGCCAAAAAGGATATAATTACTACATATACTATATTTGTATAATTCTGTATAATACATGACAATTTTCCAATCACAGAATTAAACAGCCTGTTTTTGTTACTATCTGCCTTTAAGGCTGACATATATAACCAGTCTTTTGATTGGCTATCCTGTATTGCATCTCAGTGAAAACACAGCCTGGGGCTGAAACACTTCTTAGAACTTCAACATGAACAGGCAGGGCTAAACTGTTGTAGGCAAATGTGATTTTTCTGACATCACAAAAACTGATTTGAAAACAGGTTGTGTGGACAGGGCAGCAAATATTTACATACTTTAAGGCTTTTGAATTCCAGAAAAATTATGATACTGGCCTTTTAATATATTGTAAGCAGTATAAACACATCACTAATATCCTGTCCACATCGTGCAGCCCGTTCTGGATAAAAGCCAGTCAAATCCTTCAACCTACATGTTAGCGCACCACAGTATTTCACTGAAGCTTGACATGGAATGTTCCTGCAGGCAAGAGCATCTATGAGATATAATGCAAATTGGGTCAGCCCATATTACTCAATACCCTGTACTTACAGGAGTTATCAGAGGCAGCACAGCAGTATGTGGTAACAAGTATCTGTAATTTATGGTTTCCCACTTTACACCCACAAAGCCACATAGGCAAACCACTTCAAAATGGGCCTACTGTACTACAAAGTGGGTGTGTTTGGGTGGGGGGTAACCTATCATTCTAAAACACTAGACAACGTGACACTTTTAATGTTTAACATAACATAAGGCATTACTCGTTATGCAGCAAGCCCTAGAGACATACTTCTTCTTAAATATTCATGTGAATGCCAGTTATTTAGTTTCAGCTTTAAATTAACTTTAGTCTAATGGTCTTGGACAATACACACATGTTGCACACAAAAGACAAAAAAAGCTCTTGTTGCTCAAATTCTTGAAATAATTCAACCAGCAACGTACCTGACATTGCTTTAATGCCCTCGGTTCAGCTATGGTGGTGCACATTTTTGCCTAAAACAACTATGTGGAAAAATGCTGTGGACTTAGTATACATGTTAATGCTGCAAGATTTTATTCTAGGTCCTTTAGTACTGTTTCTGTTAGTACATGAAATGCTGAGAATGCATAAACATCACATAAAAAACTGAATTGTTCCTCCAGCAACGATATAATGCGTTCACCAATAGACAGGTGGTTAAAAACATACTCAGTAAATTCATTAAACATGGTGCATGCTTTTCTCACAGAACCAAAAACAACAGAAACTTATCTAGATCATGCATGAGCGACATGACCATACTGTAAACAATAGTCTCCTAAACAGTGAAGGCGAAACTAAATTGAATTCAAAAGGAACATGACTGGGGATGGACGAAACAAAACCAAATATTTTTCAAAGAGGTGCAAACATGTTTCACTCAAAATAACGCACATTTAAAGAAGCTTTTGAGAAGCTTGCCTGTTCAAAGCTTTTAACAGCAACCTCAATAATGTCTGCTGTTGATGCTTTCCGGAAGACTCAAGTGTCAAACAGGGAGACCCACCCTCATCCCGAGTTGGGACCATTGCTGTAGACAACGAGGCCTTAAACCAAGCAATGGTGTGTAATGACCAACGGCTGACTGACTGACCTGAAAGTGCAGAATTATGGTCCATATTAATCCCAGCGTCAGTTTTGGGTTGCCGTCTGTGATGTCATCATTTCTGATGTTCACTAGTTTCACCTGCAGGAAGAAGAATACAGTCTGAAAAGACAAGCCATGTATTCAACCAGTTAACAAGCCTCCCTCTAACTAATAATTCAAAACCAAACGCATTAATTTTACCCCTTAAAATGACAGTCATTTTTTCTTAATTTCCCATACAAAAAATTAAAGAGAAATAAGGGGGGAATTAGCCCCTTAAATAACAGAACCTCCTGAATTAACAACTTAAATTTAAGATTAAGGGGTTTCTCACTCGTGCCTTAAATCTAAATTTAAGGTCAAATTAAGGGCCTGTTTCACAAATTAAATGCTACTTAATTCAAATGAAGGGAGTTGGTGTATTTTCAGGGATAAACTAAGGTTAAAGCCAAACTATTTGTAAAAGCCAGGCAGAGTTACTGCATGTTAATATCCAGAAGAGGGCACTATAGGACAGAACATGTGCTCAAGAACAATGGCTCTTAGGAGAAATGCGTTTTTTTAGGTTCCTTTGTTGGTGATGAACTGGCAACATGGTTAAAAAGGCCAGCTGTAATGTAATAGATCTGAAGAGCATCTGTGACAATTTATGATGAACCATGTCTGTTTTCCTTTAAAAATATTGCGTACATCATTGATCTCAATTTTGAGTGAAGAATTTCGAATTCTAGGATGGATTGTAAAGGAAAGTGGTTTGAAACTGTTATTGGTCAGAAATTCAATGTAATGATTATAAACCTTATTGGCAGGAAATAATGACTATAAACCCTACTGACAGGAAATAATGATTAGAAACCCAATGGATAATAAATAATGACTACACACCCTGTTGTTAATAAGTAATTAGTATGAACTCTATGGTTAATAAATAATGAATATAAACCCTTTTTATTTACAGCTGTATTTACAGCCTTGGTTTATGACGTTTACGTCCAAACAATATGCTTGTATGCATTTTTTGGAGAAAAAATACATGAAAAGTGACACTAGGCCGCAGCATAACTGACAAGGCAATACTGCACACAAATGAGGGAGTACTCAAAGATTAGGCTTTTTTATATTACTATATTATGCCATACAATACAGCATTATACTCGCAGAGTAACTGTTACTGTTAAGGCTCTACTTTGACAAGAAAATAACTTGACCCAACAAAGCCAAAAATGGGTAATTTGAATAGTTAATTTGTTAATTTCGTTTTTGTTACAGCATACATTTTTGAACAAGAAAATAAATTGTGTTTAGCCCAGTCTGGGCTACAGTCTGGTATTTTTCATGATTTCAAATATTGTGGCTACAGATGCCACTGGCTTGACAGACTATTTACTTTTCTGCTTTTATTATTTCTTTGCATTCTACACTGTCATGTTCTGGCCAGCGGCCACTAGAGACCGCTATTGGTTAAGATTGTATTAGGACTTTTAAGTTCATATGTATGTCGGACAGGCAAGTGGACACAGCTGGGCGGTAAATTAAGTTTATTGATTATGGGATTGGGTTGTTTTTGGGTTGTGGTGTAGATATGTGCCTTTGATTTGTGTTTGTGTCTTGGTCCGCCATTGCACTACCTGGCTATCTAGGTGTGAGCATTCTGTTGATGATTCCTGAGTTCGTACGTTGTAGTGTTTGTAAATAAAGTTAAGATGGATCCCTGCACACGCGGCTCATTCCTGTGGTCTCAAGACGTGACATACATAGGGTGCTGGACATTTTTCAGAAGACTCCTTTTCAGAAGCTAAAAGTACCCCAGAGCCAACATTTTCACTGTTTACCTGTTAACACTGTCTCTCTCTAGGGATGTGTCAGAATTTTTTCTTTTTTAACATGACTTTAGTGGAGCTATTATTTCTTACATAGGGTAAAATATCATTCTTGTGTTTGAAAATGAAAATCAGTCCTGTTATTTATTTTCCTGAATTCAAAATACACTCCTCGGTTGGTGTGTATAAACGCCTCCATTATAGAAGGAACCGGACTAAAAAAAAACGATTCTTTTAACGTCTGGTCTTACCTGCCGCCGTTTTAAATAGTCCAGTGCAATCTGTACATTCTGGAGTCTGTGGAAGCGCATGCGGCCCTTCTCCCGAGGCTGTTGGGAGGAGGATAAAAAGAAAGCGTAAGTATGTATCACTCCCTCCCCTTCACTCAGCAGCACACACTCACCACATCTTCAGGAGTCGGATGGGCAGTGGCACTTCCCTGTTCTATAAGAAGTCATAAAGGAGAAAGAAACAGTAACCACTACTTCTCTGAGGGGCAAAACTACAAAGCAGCATCAGTGCAGTAGAAAGGAAAGCTGATTGTCTTGATGAGCAGGAGTGGCAGATGAGAGAGTAGCACAAAAAGACCAAAATACATCAAACTACATCTCCATTGTGACCACTGAGCAGAACAAACAAAGATTTGAATACCAAAGCGATGGTGATCCACCAGAAAGGTTTAATGCATGAAACACAAGTGGACTTCATTCATTTATCTTTGTGGATGAAATCTGAACCCTTTCGATCGCTGACGCTTCTGGAGCTGTGTGTAGATCATTATGAGAAGGAACTATGAGGGGTGAGTGCTCGGCCTAATGGAAGGCAGCGTGATGGGGCAGGAGGAGCAGACTGCCAGGTCTGAAACAGCTACTGTGAAGCACTAGCGTGAGACAATCAGCGCTATAACAAGTGGCAGCCATAGGCCTGTCACAATCATTCATGCTAAACTTACAGTTGAGCTCAAATAAACAAACATCACTGCCCTATAAACATATAAACAAACAGATAATGGCCGCTGCCATCTAAACGCATTCTGGCGAGCATTTGTCTCAACCCAATGGAAAACATTAAACTGGAAAATAATTACATCAATAATTTCAATGAGCTCAAAAATTTCAATAATGAAATTATGTAACAATTGTGCCAGGCCAAGGTAATCAGCTGGAAATGATGCATGAGAGAGAAAGAGAGACACACAGCGAGAGAGGGAGAGAGAGAGAGAGAGAGAGAGAAAGAGAGAGAGAGAGAGAGACCCACTGGTTTCCTTGCAACAAAAATGTGTGAGATACTCTAAATAAATCAATAGTGTCAGGATGTTTTCTTTGTTGTGGCCTCTGTTTTACAAACTTGACAGACTGCACACAAACTAAAACATACTTTAAGCTGGTTTTAAAGCAAATGTCTGAGAATCAGCTGATGATACATGACCAGTATATATACAGTGTTTGTGATTCTAAGATGCAGTCACCTGCAAGGAACTAAAGACTTTGACTGAATTCCACGGCGCAGTATTGATAACGGTATTAACAGTGATATAATAGGATCCGACTAATATAGTTGATAATATTAGCTGATATAAACTTGTTTTGTACTGCTGTGAACAGACACTTGTTTGGAGGAGACGTTTTCTCATATGGCATTCTAAAAGACTATTTTATCAAACAGTATAGACTACACTTAAAAACAAAACATCATTATGGTTACATAACCTAAGTACGGAGCCCGCAGCGTCACATCCAGGAGAAAAAAAAACAATCCGTGGCAACGGATTTGCAATTCGTTCCCTCAGTTTATAAACAGTACCCACGAATTCTTAAACTGTTCCCTCGGTTTAACAAATCGTGCCCACGGATTAATAAACCGTACCCATGAATTT
>JBBPDC010000149.1:8021177-8033826 GCA_037974485.1 Hemigrammopetersius urotaenia | reverse complement strand
CCCCCCTAGCGATTGCACAAAGTGTTTCCAATTTCCCCCCCAAATTAGTTGTGTCCTGTTCCACCCACTAACTAGGACTACCCAATCACATGAGATCACCAGGGTGAAGGCTATTATGTGCCTCTGAGAAACACCACTGCATATTTTTAAACTGCTGTTAATGTAAAAAAACTATATTCTAGTATCAGTCAGACAAAACATTAAAAGCACTGGCAGGCAAGGGGTGGGATATATATGGGGCAGGTGGTGGCCTAGTGGTCAGGGTGTTCGCAATCAGGAAGTAGTGGGTTTGATTCCCAAGACCGCTAGGCACCTCTGAGGTTCCCTTGAGCAAGACACTGTCCCCACGCACTGCTCCCCGGGCGGCGTGTTCCTGGCTGCCCCCTGCTTCACTTAGCGAATGGGTTAAATACAGAGAAAGGATTTCCTGCTGTTCACACTGTGTGCTGTGGTGTTTTCACGTTTGACAGAATGGTCACTTTCTGTTCATATTAGGCACCAAGTTAACAGTTCGTTCGTGAAGCTGAACAAATGTACTGAAGTTTAAGGACCCGACAAGTCCACTACATACCAGAAACACTCCACAAGACCTGCTGTTTTGGAGACAACAGGTAAAACACACCAGCCAAGAAATGAGTTCTCGATGAGAAACGTCTTTTAGAATGACACTGCTGGAGTCTACTGGCGAGTTCAGATGAGGGCGGGCGGAGGAATGTTCGCAGACATTCACTTGAAAAGTATACATTAGCTCAAATAAAGGCATCACAACTTAAAGAGAAGAATGTATTATAGCCACTATTAGCAGTTGGATCAGACATTAAAGCAGATATAACCAGTATGTCAATGAATATACTCCAGGTTAGGCTCCAGGTTATGTCTCAGTTCATGTTTTTCCTTGAAGTCACTGTAGTGAAGGCATTCCTCTTCATAGATGCAGAGGGAGACACTGTTCACACTGCTGTGGTGTATACGTTTGTCCTGCTTCATGTATGACAGAATGGTCACTTTCGCTTCATATGAGGCACACAGTTAACGGTTAGTTCTTGAAGCTGAAGTACTGGAAACAGGACAAATGTACTGAAGCTCAAGGACCAGACAACTTTGACAAGAGCCAAACAGTGATGACTAGACAACCAACACAATGACTAGAACATCTCCAAAACATGGTATGTAGTGGACAGTACTTTACAGTACTGTGTAATGTTCTGAGCAGTCCATCTCTCAATAGGTTGGGTCTATTTTGACTCTATTATGGTTGAGTGGTGTATATAAAACTACACTGATCAAATAATGGTATATTGGTCACTCATTTTATTAGGATCCTATAGCTTTTCTACAGATGCTCAAGCAACTAAGAAGCAATCTGATGATACATGGTTGATTAGCAACAGCATCAGGGTTAGGTTTAGTGTAACATTAAAGTTGGTTTGGAACTCATAATGCATTTTCCCTTCATACAATGATGTATTTCGGAGTGGAAAAATATCATCAGGGAGGGTCCCTGAGCTAGATGAGCGTTTGCTAGATCATAAGTTGGAAGGAAAGGTGAAACATGAGATCACTGGATAAAGTTATTTTTCTCCACCTGCTTTTGTAATCAGCAGACATATAGAGGCAAAAGTTCTCTAAACGTGCTCCCATCAAAAATATAATGGAGAATGTTTTTTTAATATATTACCAGAAAAAGTAAATAAGGTGAACTGAGTTACCAAAAAATTAAATGGTTATAGACAGTTTAATACACTGTAAAGCACAAACAGTCCAAAAAAGGCGGTTTAAAATAAAGCATGCTGAAGCATTTAAACAGTAGTGGACATTGGGTTGGCTTCCCAAACAGAGATTCAGTGTAATTACACCCTGCCTTTGCTTTCAATGGAAAATCTCCATTCAGAATGCTGCAGTCCGTGACTAGGCTTAATCCCTGTCCGGGAAACCAGCCCGCGATTCCCGAGCGACTCTTTGTGCCTGAATAAAAAGTGACATTCTTAAATGAACACAACAGGTTAAAATAGATCCTTTATTGAAAACTGATTACCATCTAACAGACCAAAGACAGAACTGAGCAAGGCAACGGATGTGAAGTGAGACAGCAGATAAAACACACCAGCTAAGAAATGAGTTCTCGATGAGAAACGTCTTTTAGAATGACACTGCTGGAGTCTACTGGCGAGTTCAGATGAGGGCGGGCGGAGGAATGTTCGCAGACATTCACTTGAAAAGTATACATTAGCTCAAATAAAGGCATCACAACTTAAAGAGAAGAATGTATTATAGCCACTATTAGCAGTTGGATCAGACATTAAAGCAGATATAACCAGTATGTCAATGAATATACTCCAGGTTAGGCTCTCTGTCTCAGTTATCGTTTTTTTTCCTGACAAATAAAGTGCCCTGAATTCACTGTAGTGTAGGCATGACTCTTCATCGCAAAAGCCCATAAATGATTAGATACACAGAATTACAAAATACAGAGAGAGCAAGGTAAGAAAGAGAAACGCAGTTGTAAACATGTTGCTGGCCGTTGCGGCTAAGTACCATGGATGCACATTCATGTAGTAAAGTAATATAAGGCATGCAGGTTATAAATAAATCTTTTTTTAATAATGAAATGTAAGCCACACTGATCATCGTGTTTTGTGTGCTAAAGGTGGACTGCCCTGTTCACCGAACACCAATTTAACACGAGTGAACTTTTACTCATGTTTGAAACTGTTTGGACGTTGATCTGACACAATTCCTGAAAGCCGTCTCATACCAGTGGCTTGCGAAACTACTGCAAAAGAATGGTGGGTACAAAGGCAAGCGGGGGGCTGCAGAAGTTTGGGCACTCCAGTCAAATTATGTTTTGTAGATGATAAAAAATAAGTACACTTTTATTACAGCCGAACATACAGTGGTCCCAAAAAGTAACTGGACACATTTACATTTACGGCATTTATTAGACGCTTTTATCCAAAGCAACTTCCATTCCCTAACTACAGGGGGCAGTCTATGTGGAGCAACTTGGGGTTAAGGGTCTCAGGGACCCAGTGGTGGTTTTGATGAGGGTAAGATTCGAACCCATGACCTCTTGGTCCGGAGGCCGGTATCCTACCCAGAGTTACCTCCACTCCATGTTTTTTTCCACATTAAAAATGTGCACTGTGTTAGCAAACCGTGTCAAACCATTTGGCTTTTATTTAAACAGACTTCTCCAAGACTCCAAGTTTAAAAAGCCACTGGTGTTTCAGAATGTTACTGTTTGAGCAATTTCTTTGTAGACTTTGCATCCAATGTCTGTATAAGACTTCTGCCCTCATGATCCCATTCATTCATCAAGCTCATCACTGGAGGAAAAACACCTCTGTGCTTAACAAAACCCCCAGTAGAGCCTGGCTGGAATTCTTTACCATTTAGTTTGGTGTTGTGCTAAAAACAAAACAAAAAAAAACTCCTAATGAGCTTCATTAAAGGCAGAACGGGTAAAAGTTTGGTCACAAGCCATATTTTTCCAATATTTAGCAAATAACTCAAAACTGTGCACTAGAGTTTGCAGGGGGAAAAAAATCAATAGATGAGCGTATTTCCTGTATGAGGAACATTTTTAAATGATTTAAGTAAAATTAAAAAAAATAAAAAAACAAGCAGGGGTGCCCAAATTTTTGCATAGGCTAGGTGTGGTCTCTAAAGTCTCCCCACTTTAGTTTTTTGCTAAATGAACAGTCCAGTTGAGACAAAGTACAATGGGTTTATATGTACTTATCAACCTGATTGTAACAAGTGTGCTTCAAAGGAAAAAATGTAATGAGTTTTTACTCCATGGTCCTTAAGAGCCCAACACAAGAGTGACACATTCGAAACGTCACACTATACAGTCTCTCTGGCACATTCCAAACAACGGTCCTTTAATGAAGATCATGGCAGAGCATGAGAGGGTGATTGTACTTTAGGTTCCATGTAACAAAATCCATTCTGACACCAATCTAACAAACAGACTCATTTACATGACAATAATCAATAACAATCCAAAATAGTCGGGGAAAGGTCTGGATGGAGTCAGTGCTTCAGAACAGATTATCATCACAATTCATATGGCGATCCACACCAACGTGCTGCAGTGCGCTCTATAGTGTGGGTCGGGACCAGCTGCAACATAAGCTGCATTTTATCTGTTGGATAACTGGTGGATCTATTTTAGAACCTGATTGTATTGCATTCTGGCTGCGTTTACATTATAAGTCTCAATGCTCCCTTCCTATTTTCACTCAAATTCAATCTTTCTAACGAGCACATTCACATCAAAAGCGTCCCATGGATGAATGTGCCTCCATGTAAACTAAAACGGAAACCCAAGTGGCTCCACTACTGGGTTAATTAGATTTAGGACAGCATCAGTGGAACTCACTTGAAAATATTTAATTTGGTTTTTTTTTAACTATATGGAAACTACATATTTGGGTCCCACTGGGGTGAAAAAAAAATCTGATCTCTGCCTCTTCAACCTGGTAAGGTGAATTAATTCAACAAAACCAGACAAAGTTTCAGTCTAGGACATTTAATCATGTTATTTGTAGAGCGTTTTCTCTGTTATCTGTATTAGTATTATTTCAGACTTTTTAAAAACTGGAAAAAATTGTAAAATTTTTCTAATAATATTTACATTTCGTAAAAGTACATCAAGTTTAAAAACATTTTTGGCACTGTATTAATGATAAGGTTTTGAACGATTCATCTGACTGCATTTTCTCTTACAAAAATACCTTTTAGGAACAAGGATCGAAAGTTATGTGAAATCGTTGTTTTGTCCATGTTATGAACGACTAAATTCATGGAAGGATTGTGGTAACAAATCATACAGCTCCATCAATACAAACATATTGCACAAAAGATGAACAGTCAAATGCACAAATGGTTAGATTAAAAATGACTTTTTTTTTTTTAAAGTAATCTCATTAGTGAACGATACCCTGCTCTATACCACATGAAGTTAGGCGCAATCTTACTAGCTGGCTGGATTTTTAACCTGTGAAAGAAAACAGACTGAAACGGCGAACCCCCTGTTGAAGCCGCAGTTCTTGATTTGAATCAACATCTTGAAATTCAAAGCGAAAAGACAGATGTGAGTCATGTTACATTTTTGCGAAACTACTTTGGATACAATAAGACAGCAGGGCATCTAATACCTATTGCCTTTAAGAATCGGTTAAAATGTACAAAGTGATAATTTGACCATTTCAGTACATTCAGCTTGCAGCTATGGTCACACATGACATGAGACGGGTAATCAGGGACAACCGTTACGACCACAGTACGTGGACAAGCGAGCTTCAGTTAAAACCTCATCTAAAAGCAAGATCGCCCCTGACCTGAGCGCATTTAAAACAAAGATGTCGCCTTTCTTTGACTGATTAGTGTTGATGTCCCATGTCACCTGGACCACACCTGCAGCTCATCACTCCCAACAAGGCAGTTGAGGCATGCTGTAGAAGAGATGCTCTAGAGAAGGGTGCAGCTACCAAAAGGGATTTTATTCTTCTTCGTCCTCTGCTTGTTTGGTCGCAGGTTGATGACCTCACGTCCGTTGAGATCGCTGGAGTTGTGGTTCGAATTGTTGCCGCTGGTAGCGTTGAAGACACCTGCAAAATCAAAGTGGGGGAGGGAGAAAAAAGTCAGTATATTTCTACAATCATATGGCAAAATGATGTCATATGGCATGATTTTGCCATCATCATGTGTTCTTAGAGTGCTGTACCATTCAGGCTTCACTGAGCTATTGCTTGGGATTATTTTACTCAAAAATATTTGAACGTCTGGTCACTTTGAATTGCTGTTCAAACCTCATCCATACGGCAAAGACTTGCAAATGAGCTTTAGGACGCAAAATGATTTACTATGAGCAATAACTCTTTCCTTATGATGGCTTTCTGAATACCAGTCCTGGGCCTTTTTGAGGTTATGTTAATTAGTTCACCCACAGCAAGTCATACTGCATCCTAAACCACACTGACAAGTCTGATTTAGGAGCTGAATACAGTTTGAGTGGGTTAAGATAAGATCTGGGGCTGTATTTACAAAAAAGACTGACTTCTAGGGTTTTTAACAACATTATCCTTGTAGCTACAGTTCTAAACTAAGGACACATTTTTTGCCAACATTTTCTCAGAAAAAAAAAGCCATAACAGTAAATCAGACCAAGTGAAATGGAAAATTACTGCAAAAATATGGTTATGTGCAACAGTACACAAGAGTACAATATTACCCTTTCCCTGAAAAAAATTCTGTTCTGAATATGCCTATACATTTCTTCAGAAACAACCTCAGAGGCAGACAGAAGGCTACTAATGCTAATATATCTTTCTATTTTACAACATGGTCACAGCCCAACTACTCTGGAAGCAAGTTTTGCCTTAATTCACCTATTTTATTGCTTGATGTGTGAACAACTTCTGAATCCTCAGCAGTCTGTTGTTTGAGTCGCTGTAGATATTTTTCGGCAAGGTATTTAAAAACTGCAAGACAAAAGTACAATTACATGCATTTTGTTAAGGCAGTAAATCAATCATTATAACAAACGATTTTTATGAATTGAAGAGGTACGTCAACCAAAAGGCACCAACCAAGATGGTTCAAGATGCCAAATGGAACACTGGTAACCAGCAACACCAGCTTCTACTCATTGTATTTTTTTACTGCAAAAAAAATTACTGTAACCTTTGGTATCAGAAAACTGGGATCGGTGACAGAAAATAATGAATTATATTTGCTAGAACAGCTTAGAATCTACATTTTATGACATTTTTCAATAACTACTGGGAACCACTTAGGTAGTAGCACTATTACCATTTAGCTGGACCTTTTTGTTCATATATTATTTTAAGCTTACCTGTGATTTTAAAACACATAATTGCATACCATAACAGATGTGTGTATGAGCATCGAAATATACACATAACACAACCTTACAGAATTCTGAAGACAAGCCTGTGTGAACATAGGCATTTGTGTGCATGTTTTGTTGAACTGTCCCTTTAAATTAACTCTTCATAAACAGCAGACAACTCAGTTCTAAACTATTGGACATAACCACGATACGCAAGGTACTTTATCTGACAGTGAGAAATATGGCAAAAATATGACGCTCGCCCGTCCAACTTTAAGTTGTGTCGCCAACTGCTAGGTGCTAGGTTACCATCACAAAACTACACACCCTCATTGACATTGAGATCCTCTTTCACAGAAGCCCGATAAAACCTTAACTTTAGCTTCTTGGCAAGGCCCTCTGCTTCCTCACTGCAGTGGAAAACACATACAAAAAGTTATAAAAGTGCAAGAAAATGAAAAAGAGCTGTATCACAGTATACTGCCATTCTTTGTTCGTAGCCAGTCGTACTTTTTAATCACCGTATCATCCAACAGGTCAATTTTGTTTTGCACCAGAACAGTAGGAATGTCTCCGACCTCCATCTCCACTTTCTCCCTCCAGCTGCTGATGGCCTCAAAGGACTCTCTGTCTGTCGTGGAAAAGACCAGCACACAGGCCTGGGCACCTGCAGATACAACAAAAACATAATCCTATCAGCACATACTGTACATTTTACATTTACGTTTTTGGCATTTAACAGATACTTTTATCCAAAGCAACTTCCATTCTCTAACTGCAGGGGACAGTCTCCCTGGAGCAACTTGGTGTTAAGGGTCTTGTTCAGGAACCCAGTGGTGGTTTTCTGAAGGTAAGATTTGAACCCATGACCTCTTGGTCCAGAGGCAAGCATCATACCCACTGTATAGCCCTAATGTTTGGTCAGGCAGACTAAACACTATGGCAATGATTGCCATAATCAGCATTCTATGTAGAACCATTTATTAAAGATAGAATTTCGTATAGGGAAAATATAGGCCACTGGTACCAATTACAGAAAGAAAAAAAAAATCACTCAAAGCACAAACAAGCAAAAAAAACATCCACATTCCAGTTTCCAACAGGTACAAGGAACAGCCTTGGTGCCAGAACTTAAAGAAGCTATCCATCAAATTCAGAAGCCATTAAATAGTTTTTTTCAGTATACATTTTTGCACCATTTCTCACCAAATCCTCATATAAAGCTTTAGCCTAAACAGGTTAAGGTAAAGGGGGCATTTGAAAGAAGAGCTTATCCAGAGTGATTTACAATCAGTTACAGGGACAGTCCCCTGGAGCAACTGAGGGTAAAGTGTCACGTTCAAGGACACAGTGGTCACAGCTGAGGGAAACTAACTTAATAACCTAAACCATTAGGTATTTAATGCTAAATGAAACGGATATGGAATGTTCATGCATCATTTACATCTCTGTCATAGGAAAGACTGTCCAAGTTCACAAATGAAATAATCAAAGTACTTAGTGCTATTTGGTAATAAGGCATGTTAAATAACAAATCACTTATGACAACAGTGATAATGACCAGTGCTGGACTGGCCAACTGGGCATTTGCCCGGTGGGCTGATGGTAAATTTGGGCCAATCAGGTATTTGGGCCGGCACGGAATCCCGTCAGCACAAGGGTGGGCCGGTCTCAAAATGCCCGGAAAATTGGTTTTATCCCAGTCCCTGATAATGACAATGACAAAACACCTTTGTGTTTGCTTACTGAAAACATTCTTATCTTTATCTGAAACCTTCTAATCTGTCTGAAGCAGTTTCCTAAGTTTCCCAAGGAACATTTTTGACCATGACACATTCACAGGAAATGCTGTCCACTTTTACACTGCAGTCTTTACATTATTTTTCAGCAGATCCACAGAATTCAGTCCTGAAAGTCATGGAGAAGCTTTCCCACAGCTTAGCTCACCTCTGTAATAAGCTTTAGTGATGGCATCAAACTCCTCCTGACCAGCTGTGTCCCACAACATCAACCGCACGTCCTCATCGTTTACTCTGAAACACAGTTAATATAAAGGTAAATTAAACTCTTAACGACCGCATGAGACAGTACACAAGATTACTCATGAACAGTGAAATATTAAAAGTGGTACTTAATAAGGCTGTAGCTGTCAGTTGCAGTTTAACAGGGAGGATGAGAGAATATGGAGTGCAATGCATTCTGCAGAAATATAACTGGCAGCCTTCTCAAATAAAATGAATGACATTCATTAGTGATCACAGTGACAAAATGCTCAAATGTGACATATTAAATAGTAAATAACTAAAATCATTCAAAAGCACCAGATGCACTCTGAAACAAAGTTTGTCACACAAATGACACAAATGGTCCTGTTCATCTACATTCCTGCAATCCACAGTATTTTGTAACATTTAAAACGTGCTGATGTTATAAATTCCTTGGATCCAGGAATGATGGCTGGAATTGAAAATACTTTTCGGTCTTTGTGGTTTCAGATGAGGCTGAATGCGTCAGCACAGTTCAGCTTGTTCTAACCGAGTGGAAAACACATCCGTTCAGATGGTGTACATATGTGACAGTCTTATACCTCAAAAAATGTATAATACTTGCTACATTAATGTCTTAGTTGTGGGATTAATATTATACTAAAAGCTAAAATGGCTTTAATCCACACAAAACATGTCCAAATGAGTGTAACAATATTCTGTCCAAGAAATATTTCAGTTTTTGTTGTAGTGTATAAAACACATGGAAGTTATCCATTAAGCAATGCAAGTTTTGCTTTTTAAAATGTTTGAAATGTCAAGTTCCACATTAACTAATGCTGTCCAGGAAGACATTCCTGACTTCAATTCAAGGCTGACTCACTTTAACTTCCCAAAAAATATCCATCTGGAAAGCTTAAAAACATAATATGTGCAGTTGCGGGGTCTTATTTGCCAAGAGGCAATCCGACAGTAGCCCAAAAAGACAAAAGTAGATTCCGATAATAGTTCTTCAAAAATGCAATGAGAGAAAGCCTCTCTGCAGTTGCTGGACTTATCACAGTATGATTATACATCCATATACCCAAAAGTGATCCAAACAAATAGCAGGGTAGACTGTAAACACAAGCAGTCACTGGTGAGTGAGGTGGAGGCCATAAAAACTGATTTAAAAGCATCATGCAGACAGAGCAGAGGCATACTTACACTATTTGTCTTTCAAGGAAATCCACGCCAATCGTCTTTTTGTAGTCTTTGGTAAAGATGCCTTTGCAGTATCTCTGGATCATACTCGACTTCCCGACAGCACCGTTACCCACGACCACCACCTTGATGGCCACCTCCATGTCCTCTTCCAGCATGGCTGAAACCTTGGCAGGAGAACCTGCAGGCCTGTGTACTCGCTGACTTCTCTTGTAGTCGGGTTGCTTGAGGTCTTGCCTGTGTTTGTCACAAGAAATAAATGTGCTATTAAATGATTCAGTAATCTTAGTTCTTATTTTATACCACCAGTGCTGATAGTCCTGTCAAACAGACCAGGAGCACGGAGCACTAACAACAGGGTATAAACACCAAAAAAAACATTTAGGCTTAGGTCCTTAAATATTTAGGGCCAACCATTCCCGTCTTTCCCATCATAGGACTAAGCAGTCTGTCCACATGTCGGGTGTGGTTCACATGGTTTCTTAGTTCTACCACTGACTTCCAGATGGTTTCAGTGCCTCAAGATGAGCATTAGAAGAACACATGGTGCCGACAAAAAAAAAAACAACTACAAAGCAGTAACTCAGGATGACCAGCCTGAGCAGCTGAACTCATCACTTGTTAAAAAAAAAAAAAGAAAAAAAAGTGCCCTGTCAGTCAGAGAATGACCAAAAATAGACCCACTCAAAATTAGACGGGGGAACAACACAATGTGCTACAACATTTTCAGTTTAATTCTGTTTTACGTAAAATATTTCATCATAATGCTGCACTTTTTAGTCTGGAACGGAAAACTGACTCGTGTCACTAAGAAAAGAAATGTAATTCTTGAACACTGCTGATATATAGGTAAGCAAAAATCCAGTCAGAGTCATCTCTTTGCCTGACAGACCATTAACTTGCCGCATAACGTAATGTTTCTCTCTGCATCTTCGTAAAAAGGATCTTTTTGTTTTTTTTTAAACTATGCAAGACAAAAATACTGAACGTATGGTTAAATATCAATTTTGAATAGAATTATGTTGAAGAATTTAAAGCCTAAAAATGCTATTTGGGCCATCCTTACTGTATTCACACACAAGGAGGACACTGGGGCATTCCTGTCTTAGACTGATAGAGGCAGATCCAAACCCAAAAATGCAAAGACAGAAAATCATGACCACTTTTTGAAGTACTTTCTTTCAAAAGAATAAACATATAATTCACAAAAGGTCATTTGAATCTTCACTGTCCAGGAAAAAAACAACAAGAAACTCAACAGAGACACGCAGATACTAGAGAGACCACACTGCTTGCATATTAGGTTACATTACAGAGGCCTCTTGACTCTAGTCTCTTAGAAAGGTAACTAAATACAGGAGACTATCTGACGCAATGATGATACCCACAGGATCTTTCTGCTGGTGAACAGAGGAGGACACAAGACACACTGAAACTTCTGTTAATCACTAAAACACCTCAGGGATTTCAAGGAAAATACAGCAAAGTCAACATAATAAAGGAGCAACTCTTATGTATTATGAAGGAAAAAATATCTCTAGGGAGTTTTTCAGTGATGTAATGACTGCATTACAAAGTTACAAGAAGGGTTATACTGCACGCATGGAGTTTGGTAAAATAATACAAAACACTATTCCACCCTGTCTGAGTTCATACCACCAGGATACAGAATGGTAAACCAAATCCACCCAATAACCCTGGTGTTGACAACTTCAGTGGCATTATAATAACACTTGTGTTGTAGCTTAGCGCTGCGTTTGTAATCAGTAATCCCCAGCTACTGTTAAGTGCTGACTTGAGAGCATGAAAGCAGCAGTAATCGTCTGGGACCGATCCCATGACCCTTTGTGCATAGTTTTCTCCAAAGCTTTCTTTCAAGTTTCCGACATGCAGAGATCTAGACAAGTGTAGGTGCACCAGCAAAACATCCCAAAGAACTTAAACAGCGGGTCATAACTGCACTGTAATAACTGGGGCAGGTCTAAATGAAGGTCTTCCTGGCAGAGTCATGCATAATGTGTCCTGGGTTTGCCTCGGCTGGTTAGGGCACATATTGGCAGTGGTGTAATTATAGAATTAGCCCGTGTTTTGATACATGATACAATACAATATTCTCTCGATATTATTCATAGCCTTGGATAATATTTGAATTAATGTACTCATGTTGTAGCTGGGAGGCAGGAGGAGTTGTACTGTATGACATGAACAAGTTTGTTGTGCTGGCAATTTAAAAATTGTGGAAATTGCCTCTGATGTTGCCACATTTTACTATATGTTTCTATGCAATGTTACACACCTACATATTTGCCTTGTTGAGTAAACCATTAGGCCAAGTTGGACATACTTATGAATAGGGATGGGTATCATTAAGGTTTTAACGGTATTACTACTTCTATCGATACCACTTATCAGTTCGGTACATTAACGGTACTCTTATCGATACTTTTTGTTGTGTTTTTTAATTAAAAAAACCAAAACATATTGAGAACAGAAATAGCACTTTATTTTTTAAATGTAAAATAATCATAGTTTAGTAAACACCAATGTTTGAGCAAATCTATTACACAAACAAAACCAATGATTGTAAAACAAATACTATCTT
>JBBPDC010000149.1:8006445-8021077 GCA_037974485.1 Hemigrammopetersius urotaenia | reverse complement strand
CACACACACACACACACACACACACACACACACACACACACACACACACACACACACACACACACACAAATGTACATTCTCATGTATTAACCTCCCACTGCCATGTCAAAAATGGACAGTGAGATGTATGTGAAGTTTTTTGCATTGATGGTGTTTGTAACTAGTCAGTTAGAAAGCAGGTCTGATCTATTTTGGTATCTTTTTTTTAAACCACTTTTCTCACCGAGAGTCTCCTAATGACAGGGCTAAACCTTCATAAGTGTCAAACTGGGTTCCTTCTGGTTCACGGATTTGCAGAGCAGCATTTTTCTCTAACACTAATTACCCCATGCGCTGAATTAGATGTGTTTAATGAGGCTGAATGCTAAACTCTGAGACTGCGCCTAAAAAGGAACCCAATCTGACACCCCTTTCTCTTGTGTCAGGTTTGGATTCCCCAACATTGTCCCCTATTATGTATACAATGCAACCCTGTTGCAAATGTAAGAAAATATTTATTGCCTGATGGGTGATAAGTAAAGGTAACAGCATTTTACAAAAGAATGAAGAATTACCTGTATTACCCAACCCGCTGGTGGGCATGGAACCCTTCTGTACAAATCAGCTATAACTTGTTCTATAGTTTACAAAATGCTGTACTGATGTCAGAGCGACCACTTAGCTACACCCTTGTGACAGTTGTAGAAATAATTATAAATAAATTATAGTTATAGCAATTATAGAATTATAACAATTATAAATATCCATTCATCCATCAATTATCTACCCCTTTGTCCCGCACTCGGGGTCGGGGGCAATTATAATTATAGCAATATAGTAATTATAGCCTCAATTACAGCATGGTAACTGAGTTTTTTAGCATTACAACTGATTTACCTTCATTTTTTGTTGTATTCCTATGTTCCCCATGGCAGTGTTTAAATTAGCCCAAAACAAGTTGATATGTTCAGACTGTGCCTAAAAAAGTGGTAGGCAGTATGTGACCCACAAGAATTTCTCTGGTGCACCAAAAATATTTGGATGGTGAACCGCTCTGGCCAAATATTTCAGTCTAGAGACAGAGGAGGCTTTGTAATTTACCACACCCCAAGATGCGACATAAAAAAGGTTGACTAAAGAGACTAGATGTCTGCTTGTGAATGAAAGTGTAGCCCAAAAGTGACTCGTACCTGTGTTCAATTTTCATTTTTTTTGAGTTTCTTGGCAGTGAAGAGCATTTAGCCTCCACTGATCAACGGTTAGCCTCCCTGAGCTAAAGTTACTAAATGCAAGATTAACAAGAAAGGGGGAAGATGCTCTGTGACCTTTTCATCATCTCTTTTATTGTCCTCAGTTTCATAAAGAGCAACATTCACACAATGTTAGAACCCACATCCAAGTAGTACAGGTGGCAGATTTCTTGTTCAGCCACTGATGGTGGTTGAGCCTAGTCTAGTGCCCCTATCTTGTTGCGCAGTGGTAATTGTGGATACTGCATGATGGGGCAGTACTCAGTACACATGCTATTTCAAACACAGTCCATTAAATTGTCTGAGGAAGTTATTCGCTGTGGTTATATTCATCTCCATGAGAAATGAACCCATGGAGACTCCAGATTCAGAGAGTACTGTTCTATGTTGACATGTTAAAAATGCACTATATGGACAAAAGTATTGAGACACTTCTCTTAATTATTGGATTCGGGGGTTTAAGTCATACTAATCACCATAAAATCTAGCACCTAGCTTTGCATTCTCCATTGACAAACATTTCTGAAACAAAATGTGTCATTCTGAAGAGCTCAGTGACTTCAAGTGTGGTACTGCCATAGGATGTCACATTTGCAATCAAACAGTTTGTGAGGTTTCATACATGCTGGACATTCCATGGCGAACTGCAAGTGGTATTATTGGTAAGTGGGAGCGTTTAGAAACAACAGTAACTCTCCTGATTCCATAGCTGAAGAGTTCCAAACTCAGGCATTAATGTGAGCACAAAAACTGTGCTATGTGTTTGGATGCATTGTCCTTAAAGTGCCTGTTGGTGTCATGGTCAGGTGTCCCAATGCTTTTGACTTTACAGTGTATGTACATACACCCCACCTCCCTGGACTTGTGTGATGTTGAACAAATGCAAACACAAATAACTGTCTCTGAACACCCCCAGCATCAGCCCCATGGACCCACAACAGTGCACTCCAAGCAGCTGACTGTGTGGTACACGTCATCACTCAACGTGGCGCGACTGCTGAACAACTCGGAGGTCCGGCACCTGGTTCTGGTCAAGTGCAACTCAGCTGGGGACGAGCTGTTGCCATTTGACCACTTTACTGTACGGAGGCTGGAAAGGTTGAGTGTCTTTTGGAGACCTGAGCAGAGCCAGGATCTGGTGCTGGGGAGGGACATGGGTGCACTGTACCATGAGGAGGCGAGAATAGCCGTCATTCAGGCAGCTGTTTTGACAGGGAAGGCCAAACTTAAAGCCTTCACTGTGAAAACCAAGGTGGACAGTCAGGGCATGATGTCCTTTCCCAATGTTTTTATGTCTCACGATGGGCTTCCAGAGATGGCCAGCATGTTTGTGACTTTTGTGTACTGATGTTAGCATTTTTGCAAGTTGGCCACACATAAGAGGACATTTATTTAAATGTGACTCTGTACTTCCCACCAGTCTGTTTTGACTGCTTCTGCTGTCATGAGGGATGTCCGCACTATTGCCAGCTAATATTGTTTGTGAAAGCAAATGATGAAGACTTAAAAATCATATTTTCAGAAGCTTAAGAAGCTTTCAGAAGCTTAATGATAGACTTGATTTATACACATTCATAAGGGTGATGAACACACTTATGTGCTCCAGGGGTGGTGTTATACACTTGGAGGTCAAATGTGCCCCAACAGCTATTGGGATTAATGCATACAGCCACATTATTTGTAGTCATTACTGTTACAAGTGTTCACAGTATTGTGCCCTGGAAGCCCTTTGGCTGGTGTGTGTGCACACGTCAAAAAATGCAAAAAAGTTCAGAACTAGGACAGAGTTGTACTGATATACTCTATACATTCACTCAGCAGTCACTGTATTTAAAATTCCTACTTTCAGGAGACCCCCTGTTTTGCAGATTTTAGTGTTTTTCCTGCAGCCAAAACGTCTGATCAGCTATGAGGGTTTTCTAAGGCTCTGTCTAGAACACAAACAAGGGCAGGAAGGAAATCATGATCTAGGCCACCATGTTGGCGGCTGTTTTTTTTTTATGGTGGTGGCCAACTCTCAACCTAGAAGAGATACTGACATGTTAAAGCAGGTAAACCAGTGCATATACACCCACACCAGCACTACACACAAATACCATCTCACTGCCATGTTGCTATCACTGCTGAGAGTGGAGCTGAGCTGAAAGGGGTCGTCCACCCAAAATAACAGGTTAGTCCTGAAGTGCTTAAAATTTTTAGTGCAGTTTATGGATTTACACGTAAAAATAAAAATTAAAAGAAGGAGTAAAAATTTTTTCTGTAAAAAAATCACCTAGTTTTGTATTCGTGAATAATTAAGATAGACTTTTACACTGGAACTCACAATAGCAGGTATTGTCCACAAGAGGGAGGCATTGCTCCACACTGCGTTGGGGGTATCGTTCAGGAACAGAAGACCGACAAGCAAAAGTAGAAAACTTGTGAAAACCAGTTGAATGTCATGATCAGAAAACATTGATTTACATGATGATGGGTATTCAGTGATTTAAACGTGTTCTCATCTTTCTACCATGGTTAGAATAATCCAGGCTGAATCTCAGTATACATCCCATATTTTGCTGTCTGTGACTTATGACACCAAACACCAAATTTTTACCAAATAGTGCACAGTATTTAAGGAATTATGCACATGTGTTGTTTCGAAAATGTTGTTTACACACAACATGCATTGTTTAGGTGAAGAAAGGCTCATTTTAAGATGAACAACAATCCATGTTAATAAAAAACATATGAAACAATATAAAGTGTTTTTTTAACATAGGAAGGAAAATGCACTCTTTTATTTAAAGCACATCAGGTGCAGTGATATGTTTGGCATGTTGTGATATTGCTTTTCAGTTCAGCAAATGTTTTGCAATAGATTTGATGGATAATGAGCATTGTTTTAATATAATGTTCACAAAACAGCTGTGTCCTTATTGCCTGGTGGTCTGTTTTTAATGTCTTTAATAAAATTTTGTGCACTGTGCAGAACCTGGATACTCTACTGCATTGCATCCCAAATAATATATACGCCTGTTTGTAAACAGCTGAAAATCTCCCAAATTTAAAAATGAAATACACAACAGCTTTCCTTTCCAGAAATGTGGTTTGTGCACATTGCTGTAAAGAAAACAGAATAAAACAATCTTTGACAGATTTTTCTGATATTCTCTTAGGACAGAGTATCAGTACAGCCCAGGGTCATTAACTTTATCACTGAAAACTAGCAGTCATAAAAGGGCCCTATCCAGGCAATATTTAGAACCCCAATGTTCAAACAAACTGTGTACCTTAGAGTAAATGTACAACACACGCCTAATGGCAGATAAATTTGACTTCATTGTATTTCTTAAACACAGACTTTCCCTAAATATTGGGCGGTGTCTCCTATGACATACCCTTAAGGGCCCCTCCCTGGAAATGGCATTAATATCCAGAACGTTTTTGCTTTTGTAGTATTTGTCTGAGATTGTTTGGCATATGTGGAATTTTGACATATTGTAGTATATAATTCACCCAGTCCTGCTCCACAGTGATGCAGAGAGTCCACTCACCATCGGGTAAACAGGACTGGTTTGCTTCAAGAGCCACAGAGCCACGGCTTACTCTGAATAAGGCAGGTGCTGGCATTTACCATTCATGATCTACTGTGGGAATTGAATGGAAGCAGTTCAAAACACACATATTGCAATTAAGAAAGACCAATTAGCAACTCTAAACCTAGTTATCATAAGGAGGCTGGGGTGGGGTCTCGAACAGGGGCTTGGCGGAAATGAGGTAGTTGAGGCAAGTTGTCTCACGCGCGCACACACACACACACACACACACACACACACACACACACACACACACTCTCTCTCTCTCTCTCACACACACACACACACACACATACATACATACAAACACACACACACGCGCGCGCGCGCGCGCACATCTTGTTTGGCGTACACATATCAGGCGGGCGGGCACCTGCTGAAAAGCTCGTCCCCAGATGAGCAAATTAAGTCTTTATTTCGAGCTGATTGGACTCCGATTGATATAGCTGACCTCAGTGATGTGGGCCAGCCAACAACAGGGTGGTGTGTGTGTGTGAGTGAGTATGGGTGGTTGGGGGGTGGGGTGCGCACAGACGGCCACAGCATCTTCCACCAAACAGCCCAGGCTCTTTTTTATGAAAGCTGGGGAAGTCTATAAAAATCAGCCTTTGATCTCCTCACCGGCAGTTTACCACTAAAACATTTTTATAATCAGCCTTTATTGTTCGCGCGCTCCTTGAGGGAGACGCGCCCATGTTCATTTTTTAAAAGGCCAAATCAGCCATAATTCAGTTTATAAACTGCGGCGGGGCTCGGGCGGACGCACGGATGAATATTCATGAGGCTCCCTCGAGCTGCCACGCGCGCTGATTCATTAGGCATATGTAAATATCACTCACTTTAATTGCCCCTAAACTGACTCAACATAATGTTGTCATTAGCAAATTATTACTTATTTGTGAAACTAATGGTACAGTATGGCACGCATGCTAACCCACCCCCGCCCCCACCCCCCACCCCACATATATGATTGCAATTATGAGGCCCTTCCCTCCTCCGTCTCGCGCCTGATGGATGGATGAGAATCGGAGATGATAATGAGAGAGGAACAGCGCGCGCCGCGGAGGAGCAGTAATTAACACGCGAGGACACTTTGATGGGTTTAGTGTCTAACCCAGCCTAAAACAACACGCAGACTTCCATCCATCCATCAATTCATCCACCCGTCCATCCACCCATCCCGCAATTCATTCATCCATATGCATCCATCCACCATCCGTGCAACCATCCATCCATCATTCACCCGCCCATCTCTTCACTCGTTAATCTATCATCCATCCATCCATACACCATCCATGCAACCAACCATCCATCCACCCCTCCATCCATTCATCCATCCCTCAATTCATCCATCCATCCATCCGCCCGTTCCTCAATTCATCCATCCATCCATCCACCCATCCAGCAGTCTATCTATCCATCCACCCATCCATCTGTCTATCCTTCCATATATCCTTCCAATCAAGCAACCATCATCCTATCGATATTTTATTCATCCACCTATCCATCCATCCCTCCATCCCTCTCAGCCACTCTGAGTCCTTAAAAGAACTGCGTCATTAAATCAGCACAGGAACAACAACTGCTTCAATTCTGACAGTTTTAGTGTAAATCTGTACACGTGGTTAATCAGTCCAGTCCTGTCAAATAACCGCTTTGAGAAATCCAAACAGACACAATATAATCAGTATTACTGGGATATTATAATTATTTATTATGTTATTTTTTCATACAGAAAATAAACAGAAAGCAGAGAGAGAAAGAATCACAGACGTGTGTTTGACTTTTATTAAGGCAATATTTATTTCAAGAAATACAAGCATATTAAATTAAATTATATTTTATTTATATTAAATTAGTAACTATGCTTAAACTGAGGTGAAGGCGTGTCAGACATTAAATAAAAACAGTTTAGACAAGCATTCATAGCTGTTTATTTTAATGAAACAATTATTAATTGATTGATTGATTGATTCGTTGATTGATTTATTGATTGATTGGACAGGCTCGCGTGACATTATTACGGGTTATTACAAATTAGTTATTTAAATGTATTTAAACGTTTCCGTCTGATGTATTACTGTATTATGTTGTGTGTATTACGACATCATTTATATGTATATTTGCAACAGGACCCCAAAGTCTTCAGTCCAGACCCAAATGTCTTTTTTAGACTGATCCAGTTTATGGGATTAAATTTCCCAAACAAGAAGAACAACATTTCTCACAGATTTACTGAAGATTTATACAATTAGAAAAATAACTAACACGATGTTAATGTGTCAATAACATAAAAAACAGTATTTTAAATGAATAAACTATTGTCGAAAACAGCATAGAGAAATGCAGCAGTTTTTATCAAAGCAGTTTAAAGTGAGGTTCTGCAGTACTGGAGAACCTTCCTCGGTGAAGCTCTCATGCCTGTTTTTCCAAATGTTCCCAAGATGGTGGAGTCAAAACGTGATGGTTACTTTCATTAAAAATAAAAATTAAAAAAGACTTCATAAACAGCTGCAAAACGGATCTAATTTTTAAAGAAAATGAAAAAATCGGTTTGTTTAATTTTTATGTTTTGTATTTTCATTTATAAAGGTAAATGGGGAATTTGTCTGACAATCTTATCCAGAGCGCCTTACAATCATAACTTACAGGGACAGCAACTGAGGGTTAAGTATCTTGCTGAAGGACCTAACGGTAGACAGAAGGGGACCGAACCAGAGACTTTGCGGTGTTTAACCAACGAGGCTAAATTACGTTCTGTATCGTATTAGTACTCTCTCTGTATCTTTTAGGAATATAGAAAAATATTATTTCAATGAATATGGACAATTCCCACATATACGCGTGCATTTATATATATATATATATATATATATATATACACCGCTGCGAATTTATTTAATAGGTTGAAAAAAAACGCTGCCCTGAATGGACATGATTGACGTGTGTCACCCGGTTGCACCATTTTTTTCACGCGCTTCAGACGGTTTGTTAATGTTATTATAATGATTCTACACTTCACTGAGACTCGATGCTATGACGGTGGTCCTGGTGGGCAGGGTCTGCATTATGCTGTTTTCTTCGGTGTCCTAATGGTGCGGGACGTAATTAAAGACTCTTTCTGACACTCTCGCGCGCTGGAGACGAGGCGGGCGCGCGCGGGTTCAAACTCACAGTCCTGCCGACGACCCCAGCAGATCTCAGACCCCCATAATTGGTTGCGATTGGAGCGATTCATAGGGGAATTGAGCCGGGTGTTCGTCCTTGATGAGGATGATGATGCTTCTTTTATTGGCCTCCCCCAAAACGGTATCTGCTCTCATCTCCCACCCTTCTGATTATCCCCCTCCGCCGTCCCCCAGACACTCTGTCCCTTAACCCCACCACCCCCCACCCCCATTCTGAACATGCAAATCTTTTACAACCCAGCAATTAAGCTGTTTGGAGTTTTTTATGGGGCCAGTTGCTGAGCAGAACAACAACCGTGACAAAATAGGGACCAAAGAAAAAAAAAAAAGAAAAAGGAAAGTGAAAGGCCGGGAAGAGTGGGAGAGGAGGGAGGAGGAAAGCTAATAAACTAATGTGATGGATGAGGATTTTTTTCCCTAAAGGCTTCCACACCATGTAAATTGGCCCAGACAATGCATTATGGATAAGGCGGTTGAGATTATAGCTTGTTAATGTGTACCCCCACCCCCTGCACAGCCGCCCCCCATACACGCCTCTGCCGACCCCTCTGTTTGTGTGCAGGCAGAGACATGGTCACCTCATTGTCAGGGCATGTGAGTCTTTAGGTGCAGATGGGAAGGAAGCAAGAGGATCCTCTGTTCCAATCTGCTACACACAAGTCTGGACTGGAAAGTGTGGCAGTAGACTGATTCCAAACACTGGTCCTCCAGTACCTTGCACTGCACATTTTCCACACACCCAACACTCCTGTCTTAACTCATCTGCTAACAAATAAGCTCTCAATAAGAAGTTCAATCTTCTGAACTGAGGGCCTCATTAGTTGTGGGTGACATAGCAAAATGTTTAATATTTGATGAAAAATCATACTGTTTTATTACAGTATGATTTGATACACATTATGTTGCCTACACAGCCAACACTCCTTAGTCAACAAATCTGCTACTTAATAAGCTCTTAATAAGAAGTTCACTCTTTCCAATGGTGTGCGGCATAATAATATGTATAATTTTTGTGATAAATTATGTTACCGTATGCTTTTCTGCACGGCCATAATTATAATATAAATCCCTCTAGTATCCCTCCGATATACTAATTTAGATATAGCACTGGTATGCTATAACAGACAATCACATACCTCCGTCTCATCCACCCCCATCAACAAAAAAATCAATCTCCACCCTCCCCTTCAAGCCCACCCAGTGCTCCCCTCCAATGCTGACTCCATAGCCATGGCCCTCTGTGCACATGAAGAACACTTACACTCATTTTTTTTACAAGGAGCTCATAATAAGTCCTATTAAATTGGGGTTCGGGCATTGCTGCATGTGAAACTCTGAATGAATATAATTAATATAATAAACAAAATAAGATTTTCACATTTATTTCATTTATTTTTACATACGGCACTGCAGGTTACTTTTTGTCTGTTCCAACTTCTCAGAAAAAATATATATTGTGCATCATGAAAAAACATGAAAAAGAGTGCATATCTTTACAATCGGAATAAAACCTTCATTACATTTTACAATTAGTTTTTTAACAAAACACTAGCTGCCCATTACATTGTGTGTAAAAAGTTCCCGATAAATGTACCCATAGAAATGCTCCACAATCTGAGTAAATATCTTTTCATTCATTTATGCCAAAAGTTTAACATGTATTTGGGAGATAAAGGTTTTGTCCTTACAGTAAATATGAAAATAATATGGTTATTGAATTGTGAGCCCACCCATATACCTGTTCATTCCTCAAACTACATGCTTATGATTTAGCTTAAATTGCTACTCATAATTGCTTGGTAATATTATCAAACAAATTAAAATAATAAGTAAGTTATTACAGTATTGTAAAGCAGTCATGATAGTGGGCTCACAAATGTAGTTTAAACTGGTTGTATTAGAGCCAGGTAAGACACATGCAGTGCGGTGCTAAAGGATTGAAAAACACTGTGGGAGAGACTGAGTAAAAAGTGTGTCTGTGTGTGTGTGTGTGTGTGTGTGTGTGCGTGTGTGCGTGTGTGTGTGTGTGTGTGTGTGGCCAGAAAGCAGGCAGTAGCTCGCAGGGCAGCGAGCAGTCGGCAGGGGACAGGGCTGCGGCCATATGCCTCTGCATCGCCTCCTCCCTCCCGTTTAGACCCCGGCCGGGGCCTGTGCAGGCCTCCTGTCCACGTAGACTGCAGGCCATCTGTTTAAGGGTGAGCTTTTCTTCCAGCGCATGGGTGGGGTGTGAAGTGGGATTACGGATGCTTAGAGAAATAGATGGATGGTGCCCCAAAGATTAGAGTCCGAATATTCGCCAGCGGATCAGGACTTCTGTGTCTTCATCTAAAGTGCACCCTGGGAAGGGTGGTCTTGCAGATAGACTCCCAGATAAAGATGCATAGGATAACAAAAATGCTTGGAATAATTATTGACAGCAGTATTCAGTACAGCTAAAGCTCATTTCATGATGCTTCACTAAGCCCCTCCCATATAAAAATAGTTTCCATTAGGACCAAATGTGTCTATCATTCTCTGGATTAATTGACTCAAATTTAGTCTATTAAAAGTCTTAACAGGCTTTACTTATATATACAGTTTGGAAAACCATCAACAGTTAAAACATCCATTTTTCTGTAATGAGCCACCAACATGATATATGTGTCATATAACACAAAATGATCAATTTACTATGACTATCAATGCATAGACTATTGTCTAAGGTAGGAGCGCAGCCTTAATTGCCAAAGTAGGCATTTAAGAGTTGGTTTAAAGCCATTAGTTTTGAGGAATTTCTCACTCAGTGTCATAAACAGTTATTAACATGATTATAGGTGCAAGACAGCCTGGCCTGACACTTCCAGCTAATGTTGAGATGGTGTCGGTTTGACGGAATTGGCGCACCATATGCTAGCAGAGTCAGACGCCATCATCTGCTGGAGCAACCTCGCTGTGCTCTGTAATGGCGGCATCGTTTGGCTTTGTTTATCTAATGTGACTGTTAATGTAATTTATGACATTGTTTCACCGTGCTAACTCCAGCGCCGCATGCTAAAGAGGAGCACATAAGATATGCTAATGCCTCTGCCGGCCTAACTTCGTAGCAGTAAAACAAACCATTTGCATTTGATAGAGCACATAATAAACCGGTTATTAGCATTTAAAATGCATCATAAGAATAGACGGGTGGCGGAGGGGAGCGAGAGGAAAGGTGATGCGGACTGCTGGTGAGGTAAATGCACAACCACATGTCATAAGCCAGCCCCAGCAGCTGTACCTCTGCAGCTCTTGCTGACACTAAACAGCTGAGAAACTTTAAAGGTTCAGAAGTTTTATGCCTCGTGTTGTTCAAGAACTTGGAAGGATGTGAAAACTTTGAAGGCCTCTTACTAAATGGGGGGGTCTGGAAGATGTTGGACAAAGTAAAGAGCCGTGCATGGAAGACTGTGGGGCAGGCTGAGGATGGATGTAATACTTTTTGGAATGTAAAAGATATTATTTGTAAAATGTCTGCTGAAGGTAGGATTCAAACTCATGACCTCTTGGTTCAGAGGCAAGTATCCTACCCACTAGTCCTCCACCACCCAGTTTAGACATATAACTATGTGTGAGGCAGTTTACAAAAGATAGAGCCTGAAGATGATGCGGAACAAAGTTAAATGTTCATTTGAAAATTCATTTTTGCCCTACTGGAGTGTGTAAGAGATGTGAGTTGGCTTCGTGATCTTTTGCCACTCCCCCGACTATAAGTTGTGACAACCTACCCTGTCCTGTCAGTGTGGCTAGCTATTTTAACATGAATGTTTAATTGTAGAATATATTTTACACATTAGATTCATCGAGATAAGCTGCCGATTCATACCCCCCTCAGTTTGAGACCTTCACAGTGCTTACCAAGCTGCTGGTCCAGATGCGAAACTTTGCTTACATCAAAACCTGGGATTTTGTCACATAAACATGTCACTTTAAAGTCTTCAGACTTCTGTCAGGAGCATTGTGGATGTGTACAATAGTGACATCACACATGTAGTTGATTTCTGATTGGTTAATATTTGGGCTTACTCCAAGAATCAACTCTCTGGTCCCCCAATTACAGATAAACTATAGATGTCGGTATAAACTTCTCTTTCCTATAGTGACGTATCTCCACAAGTCTAATACAGTATATGTGTGTGTGAGGGGGTTTGTGAGCTGGCTGAACTTTTGCCTGATGCTGGGTGGGGTTTGATGTATGACTCTTATCTCTGTTTTATTGTGTATTTTACTCATTGTTTGTTGTTACAAAAAAAGACACATTTTTAAATTTTAAGCCGTCAGACTGTTTAAATTAATATAATGGAATTTGATTAGTATGACCAGAAACAGGAACTAAGAAGGTAAAGAAAAGGCCAGTGGCCACACTTTTGACAGGTTTTCTGACATACTTTGGCCAAAGGAGCCGTTAGGAACGCAAGCTCATCTACACGATGAGTGTGGAGGTGGCTTACATCTGTTAACTAGGTTAGTTAAGAGAGAAAGGCTTGGCAGACAGGGTGAGAGATAGGAAACAGTCTTGCTAAGCTACACAGAGTTTAATACAGATGGTCTTGTTAAAGTGCCACTCTAATCCTCCACTCTTGTTGTCTGAACTCGCCAAAATACTTAGACATTGTGTGTCTAGCTGTGGTCCATTCATGCACAAGCCAAATACGCAAATCCTTTAGGGGTCTTTTTTTTACTGTTTTGCTGTGTGTTTTACAAAGCAACATAAACTGAAATTAAAAAGTTTATTTGATTTAAATGTTTACTTCACTTCAAACTGTTACCAAAAGTGAGCAAACTGGTATCATTTTGTAAAAGTAATTTCATAAACACACAATTAAATCAGATGGATTCAGGACATCTATTTTTCCGTGATAGTCAATGAATTGATTCATTTAACATAGCATTTCAGGCCTTTCTGTCCAAGCACGACTGCTGCTGGACTGCTGTACGCTCGTCCTCCAGTTCCTACAACACTAATCCAGAGATATTACTGTTGTCTTTGTAAAATAAATGTGTGTGCGAGGCGCATCGCAGTCTTTGAGACAGGCGTAAGCGATTCCCTATCATGGCTGAGGCATGCTGTCCATGCCACTCTCGCCCCATTACTATGGAAATGAGGCTGGCGTGACAGGTGGCCTTACAACCAACACAATTAACTTCCTCCATTAGCTGACGGGCTGACAAAACCGCCGCACCTCCTGGAGCACACCGTGTCTGGGTGTGGGAGGCAGAAACACCCTGTTTACAGCAGTGTAATAGTGGGTGGAGAGGACTAATCCTTCTTAATATCCCTAAATTACCCTCGGGTAATTATCGCCTGGAAAAATGGCTCTATTCTCCTATACATAACTCCTCCATACCGACATGTGTAGCGTGAGGCTTTTCATACGCCTTACAGTAAGGAGGCCCTGTAGTCTGGAAGAAGCTACTCTGTGTCTCGCTTACTTATTCAGGCTTTAATGATTCGCTCATTATCAAATTGAACAGCTTTCAACACCCCCTACAAACAAATACACACACACACACACACACACACACACACACACACATGCCTTATTTGAAATTTTTTTCTTTCTGAATAATGGGTTGAACAGTGCTTGTTTGATTTTTTATGGGATTTATTTGTTAGTCATGGCAAAATGATAAAGTATTTAGAGTTAAAATTCGAGTTTATTGGATCACTGTGCAATAAATATCTCTATTCGCATTTTCTGTTTTATAAAAGCAATGCATTTATCATAAAATGAAAAGAGAAAAATACAGCCTGTGTACAACTTATGACACCTTTTACGTTAAACTGATTGTTAAACATTTAATAAATTAAGACAATTTACAGAATTACAGAGTTTGATCTCTGTAGAGAATGTATGTTCATGTTGAATGTACCAGTAATTTTCAGCTGCAGTGGGTGTTTAATTGTTAGAAAGGAATTTTCATTTTTATTTAATATTGCATAATTTTATTTAATATTGCATAATTAAATTGTCAACATGGAAACAGCCATTAAGAGTGGTTTGATGTAAATTACCAGACGTCCAATGTGTTCAATGTCTCTAAAGGCTCCTTCACAGAAAGTTACTAAATGAAAAGGTTACACCGTCTGATGCCTGTTTAACAGTTTAGAGATAATGTGTGATCTTCAAATGAAAACACATTAATAGTGGAAAGGTGCTGTACATGTACCCTTCCACTATAAATGTGTTTTAATTTTAAACCCACACATTATCTCTAAATTATTAAACAATGTCTCAGACATCAGACAGTGTAAAATACTAATCCCCCTCCAAGATGTTCTTTCTTGGTCTTGATATGCAGAAATGTGAAACAACAGGTGTAATTTCCCTTCAATACAACCATGTTGTATTATAATTAATATTATAAAATTACATAATTACATGAGTAAATAATTTTAAAAAATATCAAATTTGTACAAAATCATTCTTTTACCGACTATCAATGTAATTCTGAAATGATGCCTGTATTTTGTTTTTATAGGAGACCCATAACAAATGAATTCAATAGGGATTAAGTCATAGCATCACCTGAGTGGGGAGCTAAGAGTGTTTGTGTGTGTGTGTGTGTGTGTGTGTGTGTGTGTGTGTGTGTGTGTGTGTGTGTGTGTGTGTGTGTGTGT
>JBBPDC010000149.1:7986982-7989233 GCA_037974485.1 Hemigrammopetersius urotaenia | reverse complement strand
CGCACGCGGGCGCGCATCCGCTGCTGGCCGCCGCCGCCAGCGCGCTCGCGCCCCCTCCACCCACCTCCACGGCGCTCGGGCTCTCCTCCATCCGCGCGGCGCACTCTCTGATGAAGGGCGCGCCTCCTCCTCCTCCCCCTCCGCCGCCCCCCACCCACCACCACCACCACCACCACCCCGCAGCGCCCCCCGCGCCCCCCGCTCTCCACGGCGCCTTCCAGCACTGGTCCGGCCTCCCGTGCCCCTGCACCATCTGCCAAACACCTCCTCCTACCGCACCCGTACCTCCTCCCACCGCGCCGCACCTCTCCATCACCTCCGTCGGCCTTTCCAGACTCACCGCCGAGAGCAAGGAGATTCTCAAGTGAACTTTTGGACACACACACACACTCACACACTCACACACACTTAAGTGAACACGTGCATGATGTGTTGACCTGTTTACTTGTTTGTTTGTTCATTTGTTTTTCTCCCCTATTCTCGCTGAACTCCTTGTAAACGAGGATTTTTCATCGCACTGGCGCCCAAGCCGCGCGAGGTAAAACTGCTTTATGCTCTATTTGGTGTACAGAGGACCCCCTGTAAATACCCCAGTGTATATACAAGTAAGAGGAATGGCTAAATAGTGCTGGATTAACTCTTACTGGAGGCTCCCAGAGCCAAATTAAGGCCAAAACTGGGATTGTCAATGGTGCATCACCGTTGGCATTGCTGTTTAGTACAAAAATTAGACTTAATCCGTTTGTAGGATTAAGTTCAGTTGGGTCCAGCTGGATCCTAGTACAGCACTGATGTCTGTAATGTATAAATATATGTAAGTGTCAGTAAACACTGAGGATGTTAATCTGAGTCTGTAGGTGTTAATCCAGCACTGTGCGTGTTTTTGTGAGCGCGTGTGTGTGTGTGTGTGTGTGTTTGAGTGTACAGCAGGCTGGACGTGCTGATGCTGAAAGTTTTGTTGTTGTTTATTGTTGTTGTTTACTGTTGTTGTTGTTGTTGTTGTTGTTGTTGTTGTTGCACCTGCATCCTTCCCAAAGGGAGTCAGAGAGAGAAGCTGTGTGTTCCTTGTAACAAGGATGGTCGAGTCTCATGAAATGAAAGTGTAAATGAACTCGGGCCACTATGTAATTAGTTAAAAAACAATAACAAAAAAGTGTGACATATATATAAGACGATTTTGTTAAATGGATTTTGCTGAAGTCTTCAAGTGGAGCTCCATGTGGCGATGTGTTCAGTGTTGAGGAGGGCGATTTCTATCCGAGCATGATTGTTTTATGGACTAAAACAAAATCAAAACAACAACAAAAAAAGAGAGATCGGAACAAAAAAGTTTTTTTTTTTCAGAGACTACCACTGTCTTTATTTTTGTACATTCTTGATTATAAATGAGATATTTATTATTATTGCCCAGTGATCCTGGATGAAATTTCAATAAAAGACAAAAACAACTGCAAAAAAGATATGATTCTGTCCTCATTTAGTGGGTGATTGTGAGAACATATTTCTTTTTTCACTTTCTTCTTTTCTTTCGGTTCATTTCAGAACAAATGATTGAGCTTTCTAACCTTAAATACATTTAGATAGAGATAGTATAGATAAATATAGTTAAAGATAATCTCTTCTCTAATTGTGTTAGAAATTAGGACTAATGATGACTGTGTAGGTTGGTGAGGAAAGGATCAGTTAATTTGAACAATTTAAGTCATAATAAAAGGCTTTAATATGTGATGTTTTCACTCTGGACACTTATGGTTTTACAAACTGTCCAAATTGCTCTAGGGAGACTGGTAGTCAAATTCAGATCACCAATCACCAATTTCATATTTACATGTTTGCTTTAAAATCTTTTGCTTGGTGCAGCATTCATTTTCCAGTGCAGTCAAATAAAATCAGGCAGGGTGAAACAAAGTCACACTTCTTATGTGTGCTATATAAACAGAGGACTGATTTCATTAGCTTATATATTAGTTTCATTAGTAATGTAACAACCATGCAATGGAATGTTAAATAAAGGGGTGACACTCTGCACAACTCCAGCCCTGGAAGGTCCTTTGGTGGTCCGCAAACACACACAGCGGGCAGATGAGTCGAAACAAGTGTGTGGGCAGGAAAATCTCCAAAGTGCAGTCAAAATAAAAATTACATTGAATGAACGTTATGAAACACCACACATTTCCACTCAGTCGAACAGATTTGAGTGTGAACACTTTCCTCTAGAATTCTCTCTGGATTCAAATGAATCAGTTTAATT
>JBBPDC010000149.1:7974482-7984482 GCA_037974485.1 Hemigrammopetersius urotaenia | reverse complement strand
CTCAGCCTGGTAGGTGGTTTTACAGTTTACAGCGAGCGGCTGAATGGTCTTCGCATGATCCGATTTCATCTAATCCAAGTCATTATCAGTCCTCTGGGAACAGGAACCCTTCTGCTGTTCTGCTCTATGGGAGCAGAACATTTGTTAGCACAGCTTAAACTGCAGGACAGTTTAGTGGTGCTCATCTGGACAAACATCACTGCAACCACAAGCCAGACAACTAAATCAATTATGAACTGTGGTGAAGAAATGTGGAGCCAGAGTCCTGGAGCAGGACCACTGAAAAGCGGGCCCTTTTCTGGGCGAGTCAATCTGCAACATCCAAGTCGGCGTTTGGTGTCCCTTTTGCTCGAGAGGCAAAGAAAAAAAGGAATGTGAGGCTCCCAGTTCTGCACTCCCCTAATATCCTCCCACTGTGTCTGACAGATGGCGTTCACTAGTTGGCCATAAATGGCTGTCACCGAGTGTTTGTCTGTCTGCCAGTAGCCTATGAATAAGGGACTCCCTAGGAGGATGTTACTGCCCCGACATCGCCCGAAAACTAACCGTCCTTGATTGTCAACCGCCAACACGTGAGGCCCTTGCGCCTCCCAGCCTTCTGGTCCGAGAGGAAAGAGGTTTCAGGGGAGCAGGTGCGATCAAGGCAAGTGTATTTAGTTCAATCGTATGCCAGCACATGCTCCAAAGCTGCCGCGCCTAACATCGCTCAGGGCGAATGTCCTCTGAAAGATGGAGGATTCACGGCCTGGCCCCTGTTACAACTCTTTTTTGGTTGGGGTTCAGAGGAGGTGGCATGCAGTGTGCGACCTTTGGAAGGCCTTTGGATGCTTGTTGATGTCGTAAAAAACACATTTTCAGGTTTCATTCAGATCATCAGTTATTACATTCAGATATTATGTGTTAAAATATATCGATTCTATGGTGGTAGTATTGTATGATCGATACAATTTATCCATATACATTTCTGTTAATGTTATCCACTTGCACTGAATTTGTAAAAATATCACATCTGGACATGTGCAGACATTTGAACATCCCCAAATGTTTTTTTAATTTTCTAAAGGGCAATGGGTTGACACATCTAAACAGAGAAAACACTCATTCTCCATTTCTGCTTTGCTGAATTTATATATTTGGGAAAAAGCATAAAGTTTAATGTGTGTTTTTTCCAGGTAAGTTAAATTTAAACAATAACAAAAATGCATTAAATATTCAGGAGTCTAGTTTCTGTACAAACATTTTGTCCAAAAACCACATAAACAAGTGCATCTGAGATTTCTTAAGAACTGTGATTTCATTAATATTAATTAATTACTAATTACTTATTAATTATGTAAAAATGTGATTTAAAATGTGCCGCCAATAGATTTTTACAAGATTATTTCCCAACCATTGGATCTGTTTTGTCACTGCGTCTTAAATACTGATAGATATAAATTACCTCTGTTCTGACTGGCTGACCCCTATTGTGCCTTATTCCAAAAGCAGGCCAAATGGAAACACTCGTCACAACTTCACTGTCAGCTAAATGACTTATGGACAGTACAGACTAGGGTGTGAACGCTATGTTTCAAACTTTGTACACTTCACATTGTAATTAAAAAAAAGTTTTCATTTTAGTTTCAATTTGGTTTTTGGTGGGGGGATTTAATTAGCTTTACAGATTCAGTGCAAAACCAAACTTTGGACACCAAACATGTCTTGGCTATTTGACTGGATTTGGGAGGGTGTTATTTTCATCAGATTACAGCTTTCAGTAGAAAATGTGAATTGACTAGAGTGTTCAAAGCCTATACTCTTGTTCTTGCTTCCCCTCTTTGTGGTGCTGAGCGGACAGAAGGTTGTGGAACATTCTACACAGAGTTACAGGCAGCGGATGGCAGGATAGATGTCTGATGTCTGGAGGTTTTAGTCAGCGTGCCAACTGCTCTCCTGGCATAAGGCACCGCCACACTGGCTCTCACTGCGGGAGGCTCTGTTTGACAAAGTGAGGCAGACGCAAGAACTGAGTGATGGCTGGCATTAAACAGAGAACAGAGAGGCAGGATGATGTTGGGCTATGTGATTCTGGTCCAGATAGATTGCTTCACAAGAACCGCCTTTTAAGACAGCTGAACCAGATGATACTTGGGTCTGTCCACATATAGACCGTGACCAGTGTGAGGGCTCACTGGACACTGGTTGCTGTCAGTGACAGAATCGTGCAAGAGCATGGATCACCACTCGAGTGGGGCAGTATCTCAAATGTGATCAACCCCAATTGATACAGGAAATACTTAATCACGAACACAAAGGGCAGCCATGGAAACTAATTCGTGGCACGTGGGGTTAGGTCTTCGCTAGCTTGCGGGATGGTTGCTGCTGTGGAGCTGCTGTGTAGTTAGCATACAGATGACTGAGGATTTGACAGCTTGGCAAGATGGGCTGCTTGAATTTTGATGCTATGAAAGGAAAATTTCATAAATCTTTCAGTCATTTTCAAACATTTGTATCTTATGAGCTCAGATTTCTTTATAATGGTCCGGGGCTGAAGTTGGGGTAGCAGTGTCCATTACACATTTACTGCTATTTCACTTACAGTTTTATGTTTTTCTAAATGAGTTAATTCTAAAACAATGATTTCTATTTGGGGTGTTTTGCCATATTTTGCCCTGAATGTAAACTTTTTACCATGTGAATTTTTAAAAACTAATTTTGCAGAAATGTTGAAAAATGGGTGGAATTGCCATTTTAGGAAATGAAGATTATCTTAAAATTACCTGAAACATTAACCAAGGTATCACGCTCATTTCATATATTTAGAACAATTTATAAACAAAGTAAAACTGCTATTAAATAAATGCTATTGAAATGACTGTAATTCAAGTTAAACCAAAGAGATATAAAGCAGTACAATACAGTTCCTAAGACCTAAAACTAGTGGGTAAGATGTTATTCCAAAGTAGCTGATGGACAGCTCACTGAAATCTAGATATATTCAAAAGGAAGAACATATTTTATATATACAGTAACCCCTCAGGTTTACGCAAATTTTCCGGAGATCCAAACTGTATTACTACCACCAGTCCAGCGGTGGCAGGAATGCACTGAAAAGTTGTCAACCGCCGTAAACGCTGAGGGGGGTGGGGGTGGGGGTTGTTGCGAGGCAACAGGATCACAGAGAAGCACCAAACGTTGATGGTGGTGTTCAATGGACAGCCTAGATTCTGCGTGGGAAATCGGAGGTGTGGCGTGTGAGCATGTGAAGACAGTCAGATGCGTGTGTCTCACGCTCATTGCGTGAGACTTGAGAGCCCTGCTGCTAACGCTAACCGTTTTATAAGTAATAAAGTTTTCTGATTCTGATTATTTATTTACCATTACATTTTCTTTAAGTGTAATGCATTAATCTGAGTTTAAAATGAAATGAATGTTCTGGGGCCATATTTAGGGTTTACACATATGCATTTTTATGATTTTTTTAACCAAAACACAACAAGGCGGTTTTCCACTATACACAGGTGCTCTTGGAACGTAAACCCCGTGAAAAGCAGGGGAAAACTGTATTTCATTAAACCTCCAAAAGCTCCCTTGTTCTAGAATATGAGGCTGAAGAGGGTAAACGTTGAGTTGTGGTAGAAATGTTATCACCATCCACAATCAGGTTCATGTCTTTCTTAAAGCTGCCCCTAAAAATGTGTGCATATGTGTATGCTTGCTGGATGGTGGCTGCTGGGGAGACGTCTAGTTAGCATGCAGATGACTGAGGATTTGACAGCTTGGCAAAATGGGCTCCTTGATTGGTGGCATGCCATGATGCTCCAGGGTGAGAATTTTGAAGCCATGAAAGGAGAACTCCACAAATCTTTCAGACATTTTCAAACATTTGTATCTCATGAGCTCAGATCTCTTTATGATGGTGTGGTGCTGAAGCTGGGGTTGCAATGTCCATAACACATTTACTGCTATTTCACTTACAGTTTTATGTTTTTCTATATGACAATGATCACAGCAAAATAAATATGTGACAATGATCACAGTAAAATAAAGGTAAATCTCTAACAATGTCTATTTGGACTGTTTTGCCATATTTTGCCCTGAATGTAAACTTATTACCATGTGAATTTTTAAAAACCTCCTCAAAACTGTCATAAAACAATGTCTCAGGTGTCAGGTAAAAGCTTACAAAACAGGCCTCCACAACACTTTGGACATTTGGTTTCTATTAACACTTATAATTTTGCAGAAATGTTGAAAAAATGGTAGAATTGCCATTTAAGGAAAGGAGGATTATCTTACAATTACCTGAAACATTAATCTAGGTGCTTCGCTCATTTCATATATAGCACAATTTATAAATAAAGTAAGACATACTATCCACAATCAAGTCTGTGCCGACCCTAAAAATGTGTGTATATGTGTATTTGATGGGGGGGGGGACTCAGGACAGCAGAGCTAATTATAGCCCGCACTGCGCACTGGTGTGAAAACAGAAGTGACAGCAGCAGTGGTCCACCGGTGTGGTGGAGGTCGTGAGCCCCCCGCGTCTGGCTGGGCCAGAATCATCATATGGACAAATCACAACTGATCTGGAGCTGTAATGGTTGCCAGATGTTAACGTTTTGCACTCAATGGCTCTCCTGAGAGCTCACCTAATAGGTAAAGAGGCATTACTGCGGGGATGAACGTGTGTGTGTGTGTGTGTGTGTGTGCACATGTGTATTTGTGTGTGTGTAACACATGCATCCATCCATCCATCTATCCATCTCCTGACAACCTTCATGAGTCAGACCTCATGGAAGATAAAAAGACTGAAACAAAGACAAAAGAGGCCACATTCTGTCAACGTTCACCATCTGTGAGTCCAGGAACTTGGACAGCACAGTAGGATTAATCTATTTCCTCTGTTTGTTCACTCATTAACAACTTTTAACCCGTTCGTCTGGATCACATTACACTCCAGCACCTTCCCCACGTCTTAATGAAGCCCTGTGCATCCAACCAAAGAATGACATACTGTGTGAAGATTCGTCCTGGGCTCACTCTCTTCATCCTGCCGCTTTGATTCAGCTCTATGAGCTGTGTTCAGAGGGCAGCAGAGGGTGTAATGGTATGGGTGGAATAACAGGCCACTGCTATGGGAAACGCAGCAGATGTTGGTTTAGCGGAGCTGGACGCTGAAATGGAATCGAACAGCCGGTCACCATGACAGACCCAATCAGGGAAGAGAATGGCTACTGTTCCAGAGCAGGAGGGAAACAGGCTGAATTTGGTTGTTAAAGTCTTTTCTTGCTTATTTCAGGAACACAATGATGTGGAAGAAAGGTCTGAGCCAGTTCCGAACTTCTGTATATAGTATTAGATTTAATAAAATTATATATAATAATAAAATTGTATTATATAGCCTTACATTTCCACCACAGACAGAAATTACCATTTTAATTCAAGCATTTTTGTCTAAACAGCAGACTCCAGACTCAACAGAAATATATCTGAATTACATTTTTACTTTGTACTAAAAATACATTTCACACAGGTGCTAATTTTATCTTAGATGTTAATTAAGTGCTGAGGACCAAATTATGAAGGATATTAGAGAAAAAATGAGAAATGTGTTGCTTATAATTGGATTTATGACAGATTTGGTTTTACAAATGAAACTCAAAAATGTTTTCCAATAACAGTACATAGTGTTTTGCTTTGTATAGTTATACTGTTTAATTAAATAATAAAACAATGGGATTTAAATGATCTGTTCTATTGTAATTAAGTAAATTTAATTGTAGATGCTAGATTTTTGTTTAAAAATGTTCATTGTTTGTTTATTGCTTTGTTTGTGTTTTTAATTATCCTTAAACTGTGGTAAGAAACAAAGCAGCGGTGAATGGAGTAAAACTGGATGAGAAATTCATGACAGATGAATTTGACAACAGTCTGTAAATACACTATACACTTAATATCCATGGGATTTTAAACACCTCCACTTTATGAGACATACGTAGTTTCAGAGTGTGTTCAATTACAGATAAGATATCTTACGAAATTTCTCAGCCACTCTCTAAAATATTTAGCATTGGTGGAGGGAGTAGACCATGATTGACCACAGATTTTTGGTAAGTGAAGTATTCTCACCACAGCAGTGACACTGACCTGGTAGTGTAGTACATTTGAGACAACCTGCCAGAAAATTACCCCAACCCCGCTGCCCCTTCATCCAGTCAGAGAAAAACATAGTTTTGTGTGTCCTTTTCTTATTTCAACGTATTCACTTTTTACTCTTTAATTGGGAAAAGCATCTTGTGGAGTATATTTTGAAGTGTGTTTAGAGAAGAAATGTATAGTAATCATTTTGACTGACACCCATCTTCCTTATTTGGAAAGGTTATTGTCTTCTTGGCTTTTGGCCTGACATAAACACAACATGTTGGTTCTCTAAAATGATATGTTTAAGAACGCACACAAGCAGAGTTGGATAGAGCACTTTGAAAAAGGTGTAACGAGCATACACTAGTTTAGTTTAGTTTAGTAAATTTTATTTCAAACAGACATGTGCATTCATCATAATTACATATTATCATTTCATTCTTGTGTTTGAAAAGGAGTAGGCAGAAGTATACACTTATTTGGCCCTACCCTCACAAAATTACACTAAATGTAATAAGTTTTTTAAAAATATAATGTACTGCCTTTTCAAAATGCAATTAGAACTGAATGTAGATACACACATTTTTGTGTTCGGTATAGTATTTCCAATACTTTGTTAAATATTCCACTACATCCCAACCCTGAACGCAAGCTTTGAATGGCAACAGATGAGTTACATGTGGGTTATATGAAGCTTAACTTACAAGATAACACTGTAGTCCTGTTTGTAGTACAAGACAATATTAGCATAGATATACAGTATTAGGATTTTTCTGGTCAAGCTGTTTGAGATTGATGACTAGTATCAATTGTCAATTGCTCCACATTATAAAGAATAAAGGCAAGTGCCAGAGGAACGCTGACCACCACCACCACAGCCAGCCCATGAGGTGGAAAAACACCTGCAGCTCAACTCAGTTTGAGGTCTGTCCATCCCATCCTTCACAAGAACCCACTCATACACACACAAACACACTTCCGCTGTGTGGAGAGGAAATGCGATAAAGTGGCGGCTGTCACTCTTGTCACTCAAAGACCCCTCATCTGTTCTCAGCCGCCACCTCTGGCAGAAGTGGACGCCCCCATCTGTCCCTCTGTAGACCAGAGAGGGCCGGCCACAGCCTTATTATCTCATTAGCACGCCCTTACTTAAAGGCCCCTCACCGCTGGAGCCTAATGTCACCGGGGAGTGCATGTGAATGTACGCTGCAGCCCTGTGGAGCTGAAGCACGGTCAGATAACCGGCCATGTGTCGCAACAAAAAGAGCCAAGATGGCACACTTCTGTGGTCAGTTCCTCCAAAGCACACAGCGCTGCGCTGCCATTTGGACGTACATCTGTCACTGTGCACAGTACAGCATGAGGTATTGTTGTGCTGGTAGATTGGCAGTCTGACGCATATGACATTATGTCTTAATGAAATGTCACAAGCTTATCGATAGTGATTGAGGAAATATCATTAAGAAAAGGCAAACTGAAATTACATGACAGTAGGGCATCTATGATCACACATTGGACTAAATCTCATAAGGCTTGCATAGCTTTAACCCATAATCTATTCCCTTTGAACTATTTGTTTTTCTGATTATAGGCTTTGTGACCCCTGCATGTTATACTGACTTAGAACTGTATCTAGGCAGGGTTGCATACTTCACTGACCTTACTCTGAATGAGAAACATGAAGACTCTGTATCATTAATAATAATACATGAAGACCCTGCATCATGTGCTACAGTGGTGTTGATGAGCAAGAGCAGTTCTGTGGTTGTAAGAGGACAAGATCAAGGGTTATCAATTCTGGTACCCTGGGCTACAGGATGGCTGACACAAGTTGTACTTGACAACAGATGGGCTAAAGGACACCGGCAAGGTGGAACTTTGAAGTAGATTTTTAACCATGTGCATTCATTTACAGAAAATGTGTGAATAAGTGATTGTCACAGGTGAAACTTGCATGGACCAATGGGGTTAAAGTGGCTATACCTTTGATAAACAGTTTCCAAATACACTTCAAATTAAGTATTATTATTGTACTTTTATTCTAAGTTCAAGTAGGATAGTACTGAAAACTGTAAGTGGAAAAATGTGATCAACAGCATTTCTGCTTTCAGTTGAATTAGTTTTAACACAGACCTGGTCATTATGTGTCTTCATTTAACAAACTGAGAGGCTAAAACTGTGTTATGTCAAACAATCATATTATCAAGCTTAAACTAAGGAATTTTAGCTTCAGTAGGAGAGTCAAGTATTTCCTAATCTAGGATATACACTACTGTTCAAAAGTTTGGAATTTCAACAAACGTTCAACATTTGACAGGACGTTTGAACCCATGGAAAAAGAAGTGTGATCCATTATAACTGCAACATGTTGGAGTTTAATGCTAATTATATGAGGGACAATTATGTAAAGTACTGTAATGAACTTTTCAGTTTTATGTATGCCCATGACAAAATCGATTCCATATCAAGGTGTGACAAACACCAAAATATTCACTGACTGGCTGTTTATTCAAACCCTGTAACATCGGTCTACCACATGACACCTTCAAGTAGACCCTTCAAACTTATGATCACTTTACCTTATCTAGTCAGATCAATCAAATCTGTCAATCAGTGCAGGCCTTCCTCCCCATCTGTCTTTGCTCGTGGGGTGAAAGGAAAGTGATTTCCTCCCATTAGCAACTCATTAGATATGTAGCGGTGTGCCACTTTCTACTGGAGCCTGATACTTATTCCATTAGAGGTCATTTAAATACGTGTGCTGGCCATTGTCCCTCAGGCCGGCCCAGCGCTTCAGAAGGCCTCTGTTATGCAGAAGCTGGAGAAGGTTGCTCAGGGGTCATCCATCAAGCTCTGTCAGAAGAGGAAGGACAGACTCCTGTAGAGTCCCCACCCTTCCTCTCCCACAGGCTGAGCCCAACATGGGGGGCGGGGAAGGTGAGTATAATGCCACGCCCATTTCCCCTCTGTGTTTGCCTTGGGGTTTCTATTTATGTGGCCATATAAACAACTTGTGATATTTTTATTCAATAATAACTTAAACAGCTGTTCATCAAAAGGTATTTTACATGGTACTATATCATAAATGATACTATACTAATTGATTTACAATATTTTTATGGTATGAGATAAGATAAGATAAGACAACCCTTTATTAATCCCACAGGTGGAAAATTTGCTTGATACAACAGCAAAGTGAAGAGAGAGAGAGAGAGAGAGAGAGAGAGAGAGAGAGAGAGAGAGAGAGAGAGAGAGAGAAGAGATGCTACAGAGACAACATGTTTCACTATCAATATTTAGAAGTTTAGAAATATTATACATACAATCAGAGACTGGATCTTCAATTGAATTTAAGATTGAAATAATTGGCCATTTTTATGCAGGTGGTTAAATCTTAATAATTTATGTTGTTTAGATTTAACATAAATGAATGTATTTCATGTTATTCTGTTTTATTATTTAGCTGTTTGTTACTGCATGCACTCTAGCCTCAAAAAGAAAGCCAAAAAAAGAAAAAAATTTATAGTGGTTTGAAAAAAATATATAATAAACTGGATAACAACACTTTTGTTAGATTGGACAGTTATTGTTAAACGGTTTTGTGTGTTTGGGACTTTTAAGTTGACTTCTTGTGTATGTGTGTGTCAAGTGTTCATTGTGTTCACCTGCCCTTGTGTCTTGTGTCTTGTGCCCTTGTGATTTGGTCTTGTATTTAGTCTGTGTGTTTCAGTTCTCCCTCATGTCTCCATCGCCTCATTTTCCCCTTTACCCCCATTCTGGTTTTCGATCTGCTCGGATTTTGACCAAGGAGGCCACTGCGCCTATTTTCTTTGCTTTTTTGTTACTTTAAATAAACAGCCTGAAACCGTACCATGGA
>JBBPDC010000149.1:7941122-7966000 GCA_037974485.1 Hemigrammopetersius urotaenia | reverse complement strand
ACAGGCCTATTTGACCATCTATAAAGCAAAAACAAGTTGCTTTTCAAGTATTAAAGTAGGAAGTAGGGACCTGATTTCCTGACTGAATTCTCTGTACTAGTGCAGTGGATCTTCTTAGTGCATCCATCCATCATCTGTCGGTACAGAAACTGAAGTTTGTTTGACTATGTTCAGGAAAAGTGAGGTGTGATTAAAGCTGTCCAGGTGCTCAACCAACAGAACAGAGCAAAACAGAACTAAGCGTGAAAGATTATAACTGACTTGGCTAATAGCAGATTCCATAGCGAACACATTTACATTTTCAAATGCTGAGAAAATACCAAATCAAATCTAGTTTGTGCTTAAGTACATTGAAGTAGTCGCTATCCACCTCTGGCTAAGGCTGCTAAACCCCACTGCTCACGTTAGCTTGGCCCACCCCAAAAGCAGTGCCAGCTTGCTGTGTGTTTGCTGGATTTGCCTGTTTTGGCACTAGACCCAGAGGAAATCAAATGGAGCAGTGCGCCAGCCAAGCAGACCCTCGGTGATGTGTCTATCAGCGGAGGAACGATCCACCAGATTAGTGCACTCATTAATCACTATCAGAGCCGTATCAGATGATTTCCACGCAGAGAAGAGCTGACAGCCAGGACCCATAAACCTGTCCAGAAGTCTTAATTTGATAACTGGCCCACCGGCATCTGTGCTGCTTTCCGTCGGGTCTGTCTTTTGACAGAATGAAAGAGACAGGCTGTTCATGCGTAAAATAGACAGCTAAACAGGCACTTCCAGACTCGGCATTACAGCAGTTTGTCATGAAAACTTTGCCCCTCGTGTACTTTTCTTTTTCGGTCTTGTGCTTTATGTCAGCATTGTATAAGTTGGTGCCTCTGACAGAGTTTGCAGGCTTTTCATGATTTTTGAACTGATGATGTGATAATAAAATAACATGTCGTTCTCATCATTCCATTGATCATACACTTCCAAGAAAAAAGACAGTTCGTATCGCCTGACCTACAGTTCCAGAGGACAGAGAAGATGGACATCTTGTGGTACTTTGAGTGAGCGATGAAGACAGCCTACGCTGTTAAAAATGGGACAGTAAACTTTACATTACTTTTTTTTATAGTAGCATAAAAAAGGAACATATTTAAACACTGTGCTCTGCATAAACTACATAAACACTAAAATATTGTAATCGCAGTATAGTACAATATAATCTACACTGTTTTCTTAGATTGTTATTGCATTTTACTATGGATTTTGGGAGCTGATGCCCTTTCCATATCTGCATAATTAGTAAAAATCCCTGAATTTTTTGCAAAAATACAATGGGAAGAGTCAAGACATTGTTTTAAATTCCACAGCTTGACTATAAAATGTGCAAGATTTCAAAAAAGACAAATTTTAAGTTAAATTTCTATTTAAATACATTAAATCGACATAAAATAACATGAGGAACCTGAAGAAAACATGGATATACCATTCACGATTTTTACAAATGCTTAAATTATGTGTAGAAACTTCCTTTATCAGCACTGTTAGAGCTATGTTTTTGGATTGAGGTTAAATGAGTGTTAGATTTATGGTTAGGAAAAAAAATCTCTTACATTTTTTATACAGGTTTATTAGATCCCAAAGTTTATTATTCAGGGATAATATGGATTTATATCTGTATTGTAAAACTGTCTAGCAAAAGTTGAGTCAACTAAGTAAATGTGGAGGTGTTCCACAGTTGTAATTTTGAAATAGTATTATGCAATCATGAATGTCATACATTTCTTTGTGGAATGCAGCCACTAACCAATGGCTTCTGTTATGAGTGTATGAGGGAATTTTATTGCCCTCCATAATTTACATGCAGGTGAAAGTGAAAAAAACTAAAGGCAATAGGAATGGTTTGGTGAAAAATCTTATTTACCACTCGTCAATCAGAAAATGTACAGTATATGTCTGGTGACATATATTTGCCAACTGAGGCTAACATTGCTAACAAACACTAGAATACTATTTGATGTTTTTCCATGTTTTAGCTGATTCACTACATTTAAGATAAACAGAATGTTGTGAAATATTATGTTTTTGTCAAACTATGTCAAACTATGTATATATTTTTTAAACTGTGTGGGCTCCCAAATGGGACCTCAGGGTTTTGTGACAAATATGTATTTAGCTGAAGTCAAAGACAAGGCGAGCATATACAAAGCATCTACAGCGGACAATCTAAATGAAGTGTTAACCCTGATTCTTTATCGTGTGGACAGAATGAGCGCGGCTGAGACGCCTGAGGCGAAGGGAAGCTGCCATTCACAAGCAGCCACCTGCAGGCGCCCCCTATTCCACCTGACATCGCTCTGCAGATGGGGCAGTCCCCCAGGTAGAGGCGGCCAAACACTCGCCATTAATCATTGCATAAACCTCGCCCAGAGGGAGGACCCACAGGTTAGCTGTCATTTGGAGCTAAATTGAGTGAAAAATAGATCTGGCAATGGGACGAGTGTGCCGGCATTTCCCGGAGGAGCCCCGCCAAGTGCAAAAACAGCCCTAACCAAGCAGCTAAGTAATCTGTCAGTTAGTTAAAGGCATCATAATTCATTTGGCCTAATAAAGCTAAAGGGGGCTGCTCACAGCCTCGTCTGCTTGCTCCCTGGTTTTGCCACATTTATCTTTATTTGTCTGCATGCTGCAAGTCAAAACGTTTGTGGATTAATAATCCCAAATGAAATGTGAAATATGAAACTCTCCATGGCTCGGTGATTATGGAAGCATCCCAGGGATTTAACAGCTTATATTATTGAAGTGATTATATTACTGATTAAAGGGTTAGTGATACATCAGTTTCAGTACTGCATGAAGTATGATGTATCAACTGAATACAGTTGTAGAATCAGGTGAGCTGTAAAGCAGTCTAAGCACTGAACCGTCAGAATGAAGTCGGATCAAAGGGATTAAATATCAAGGACTAAGCTAGGGTAGTACAGAATTGTACATTTCCTCACAAATATGCTAGTGTTCATCTATTCTAACCTTGCCTCCAGCCTCAAAGATCATCTAAAGAAGATTTTTAAACATCTTACATTTAATTTTAAAAGTTGTTTAAAATATAAAGCTATTTTAATTGTTTTCCAAGACAGTTCATGAGAGAAACCAAGTCATAGCTCAGAAACCGGATGGTGAACAGGGAGAACGGTTACACCCTTAGTACTTACAGTCAAGCTTGGAATTATTCATAACCCTGGCAAATTTTGACTTAGTTACTTTTATTCAACAAGCAAAATTCTTCTTGATTGGAAATGACACAGGCAACTCCCAGAAGAGAATAAGACGATGTACAAGAGGCATCATTGTGGAGAAACATTTTTCGGCTTTTATTTACATTTGAACATTTGAAATTATTCGTACCCTTCTCAATAATCAACAGAAAAGGCTTTATTGTCTATTACAGCAATCAAACGCTTCCTATAATTGTTGACAGGCTTTTTGCATGTCTCCACTGTATTTTCCCAAAGACTGTGACAGTTTGCAAAAGGTATGAATAATGTTGGACATGCCACTTTATGTTCAAATGTAAATAAAAGCTGAGAAATATTTTTTTTACACAATGATGCCTCTTGTACATCCTCTTATTATCTTCTGGGAGACGCCTGTGTTGCTTGTTGAATAAAAGTAACTAAGTCAAAATTTACGAGGGGCATGAATAATTCCGGGCTTCACTGTAAGTATGAAAATGCATGAACAGTAGTATCTCTACAGTAGTGCATGTTTATGAGAAGATATTAGTACAAGTGTACATATTTGCAGTATTCTTTGCATATTAATTTCTGTTCATTCCTTTATTATGTACAGAACTTCAAAAGCATTGTCACAAACTCAGACTGATGCATTCATGCACTTGACTAAACTGATCCCTTCTAGTTGCTATAGTAACTTCATTAAAAATGTAAAATATCTGGGCTTCTGTAACAAACAAGAAACAAGTCTGTATTTCTACTTCAGCAATGCCACAGTTGCTAACGGGGCTTCTGGGGAGACCGTGTCCAGTCTGCTCTCCATGCGAGTGGATTAGAGGAGCCGGGAGCAGAGCTGTCCAAAAGTATGATTTATGACTGTGGGGACTGGGCGCCTCTGTGGCAGACCCTGCCATATTGACACTTTAGTTATTGTCAACAATGACAACCCCTAAAGCTCCAGGGCACGCTGTTCCAGCCCTGTAACGTATAAAGGCTTTGGTATGACTGTATGTGCTCACGTCAGTTTAAACTGTGTGCATTAGAAATGAAGAAAGCATTCCCTCGTTCTCACCTTTCCTGATGCTCTTATTGAGGGCAGTAGGGCCTAACTGCTGTACATTTAAGGCTGTCTGATAGCTGTTAGTGTAAATGTTATTTAATGATCGCTCAACTGAGTGGCAGGTGAAAACATTTATAATTATTTAAAAAACTATAGTTAATTATTAGTTTAATACTTCTGAAAGCTCCTAAAGATTGTTACAGGCAATAGTCTGATGTCTGAATGTCTGAAACTTTGTTAACAATGGTTTGTAATAACATTTTGGAGTCAAATGTAATTTAAAAAATGAATTATTTGAGAGATCTACAATGCAGGGGTTGTGAAACAAAACAATAAAAGCATATGTTTTCCAGAGTTAACACTATTTCACCTTCTTACATATATATATATGTGTATATACAGCTTTTGCCTAGTGGTTAGGGCGTTGGTCCTGCAATCAGAAGGTTGTGGGTTCAAGTCCCTACTGCTAGTGTCAACTCTGAGGTACCCTTGAGCAAGGTACCGTCCTCACACACAGCTCCCCGGGCGTCCCTCGTTGCTGGCAGCCCACTGTTTCACTTTGTGAATGGGTTCAATACAGAGAAAGAATTTCACACTGTTCAAACTGTCTGCTGTGTTGTGGTGTGTTCACTCAATAAGGGATAATACGTTTAAATTAAATTAAATTAATTAAATAGGCATATGATTTCTGTACAATGAACTACTTTACATCAAACCTTCCTGATTGACTTATTTCATCTACCACTGAATTATGCATAAATATATTTTTAAATTTTAGAATGTTTGTGCTGCAGGTGTGTTTTTCATTAGTAGTTATTTCAATTCAATTTAAATGTATGAGTAAACAAGAAGTTGAATTCTAAAAGTAGACGTTTATTATTTTTTAATATTTATTTTCTACTTAGCCCAAATGTAGTTCATCAGCCAGGACATGTTCGGAGTTCAAATTTCACTTCTTTACTTTAGTGCACAAACTACAAGGCTGGTATTGCCTTGTACAGAAACATCAGAAGTCAATTGACACTCAAATGGTTTCTGCAAATGCATCCCTAAAACTGCATCCACCTCTTCCTTTTGGTGACACAGACATGTGGTAAATCGGTTATACCAATTTCAACTTCACCATCATGGACCTTTTAGACAACACCAGATATGGAGAGGACTGATTGTGTTTCAGATTACTCTGTAGTTATGACTGTCATAGCACTCCGATTGCCACTGCATGTCATAGAAAACTGATTGCCACTGCATGATGAAGTGTTGTTCATCTTTACAGTTCACAGTAAGTCATACTATGTCATAAAACACATCTACAATGAAGACCTGGGTGCAGTTTGCTCAGGCTGAGAGAAGTCTGGGTATGTATTTACAGAAATGATTTGGATGAGTATTGACCTCTAATGTTTGTTTGCAGGGTTAGCCTTGTAGCTCCAGTCCTAAAATAAAGAAGCAAAATGAAAACTGTATACATTTGATTTTTGAATGATGCACTCCTTTGAATGTATAGAAAACTGCAGTAAAACCTGTTGATACCTGATGATCATTTAATGTAATTTTACACTATTCCACCTTCACCTGTGTTCCTCTCATGCTTTAGTTCTATCACTTCTTCCTACAGCACATTTCACTATTTCTTTAGATGATACTCTTTCCCACTGAACTCCATTGGAGCACTGACTAACAATAGAGTGTCCGTACTCTCTCTCTGATCTCAGAAGCTTTTATTGTGGCTTCAAGTTTAATTAATAGGTTGTGAAGGGCGAGTGTGCCCTTTGTTTTGTACTTCTATCTGTTTGTTCTCATTCTCCCACAGTCAAGGACACAACATGGGGGCTCATCTGTCAAAAGGCTGGGTGGGTGGAGGAGGGGGGACGGAGTTTTACCTGCCCGTCTTTGATGGCAACCTAAAAGGGCAACTCCTGACCCGATCTATCAGCCGTGGCATGCTCTGACCCCACCTTGCTGTGTCTGAGCGAACTGGCAACCCTCACCAACTTCAGCCGCAATAATTATTAATCGGACGCAATTGTCCTCCATCTTTACGGCTACCGGAGGTCATCTCGCAGAGGTCATTTAAAGGGGACCCAGAGAGAGCGGCATGGACCCCCTCTGTTTAAGGAATAAAAAAGGAAGAAGGATCCTGGAGCCTAACTTTAACAGGCTTTGCTCAGAAAATGAAAGATCAACAGCGTTGCTTTTTGACCTGTGGTCATTTGATGACCTGTTATCTTGTTGCTTTGAATAATATTCAGGTTACTTGAAAATAAAAAAGTTTTGAACTTCAAGCTTTGGATTCCCATGTACTTAAAGTGCTCATAGGCCCCAGAGGCCCATGTACTCCACTCACATTCGGCCCCCTAAAGCTACATAACCTGAGAACCCACAGATTTAGTATGCATATGCCCCCATAAAATACTTCTATCACTCAAAAACAAGGCAATTTATGTTGCCAACTCATTGTAATAAGACAATGCTTTGTCTGGAACTACACAAGGCATATTCTAAAGACGTTTAGGGCCCGTAGTGCATAAATCAGCGGTTTGCTTCTGCAGTCTCTTTAAGAGCCGGTCCTATTTCATATCTGATGATGGCTCAGAGCCATTCATGAATGGTCAGTCTCCGACGCAGACACTAGCGGGTGGTCTGGCACATAAGGGTTAAATATGGTTCATTCCGCAGCGCTCTCAAGGCCAGCAGTTGTTAAAAAAGTAAGTTATGGTGGCTGTGTGTCTTTTCACACAGGGAGGAAATGACGGATATGGTAAGGGAACACACTGATGCTCTGAGCGTGAACTTCATGGCTGAGTTAAAATTCAGAAATGCTCAACTTTCTGCCTCTTCTATTTGACATATGTATAGCTATCCAAGGTAAATTATTAAATAGTACAAGATACATTATAGCTTTAGGCACGTAATGCTGCCTGCATGACAGTTTATGTGGACATCGTGGTCATAATAAATTCAGAGCTCCAATGACCAAATTACATCAGACAAAAAACTTTTGTCATTTAGGCAATGCTTTAAAAAGCTTTGCCTAAATATTCTTATATAAAGCACAAGCACAACCATATACATTCTGTTCCCTCATACTATATTTGCATATTTCTATGTGAACAGTAATAGAAACATATATCTGCCTTTTTAAGGTTTTATACCTTCATATACACATGTGTAGGTGCAGAAAGCCTCTTAATTGGAAATGTGTTGCAGGAAGCTGCTCACTTGTCTGTGTTACTACAGAAATACAGACTTTTCTGTGTTCCTGTAAAAAGTTGCTGACTTGACTATGTTACTACAAAAAAGCTGTTGACTTGTTGACTCTAGCTCTGCTTCAGAGGCCCTGAACTGCTCTCATTTGATGACGGCCTGATGGGAAGTTTTCCCCTCCTCTGCTCTCGTCTCTATTGTGGAGCCGCCAAAAAAGGGCACCGTCCCCATTGATCACCCTGACAAAATGCCTAATGGCCATTCCCACACAGACAAGATACACATGAGCCAGGTACGGCACCATGGCAACAGAGGAACCCTTGAGAGCAGGGCCGGCCCAGCGCCGCGCTATAGAGCGCCACTCACCTTTGACATGGCCTTGTGAATGGGAGTTTGTTTTCCGATTGCCACGGTCCATCTTCACGCGGCGGCGCACAAACAGGCGATAAACAGGCAGCCAGCAGTTCAAAGAAGGCGCAGAAAGCCAGGGTCCCCGCTTCAGCTGTGTTCACATGAGAATCAATCTGTTTGGAGTCTTTGAAGTGGGAGCAGGATAAAGGGCTAACGGGGGCCCGTTCTGAAAAGGAGACAAGAGGCCAAAGCTGAAAGAAGCCACCAACCCCTCTTCTCCATGCATCATACATACAGTGCAGGTCATAGACTGCATATGAAACATGCCACTAAAGTAATGGTCATATGGTGCCGATGTCACATCTGCTTCACCTCTGATCACGTGTCCGGCCTGGTAATGCAGTTCTGATTAAACTGTTTTCACTTAAAGATTGCGATTATGACCATCAGACATACAGTAAAACATTCCAGCCAGATCAAAGCACTCGCCCACAATGTTCCCTCTTATAGTTTGTACATTTTGCAGATGCTTGTATCCAAAGCGCTTTACAATATTTGTGTGTCACTGATGTGGGCCAATGTAGTATAAGGTGTCTTGCCCAAGTACTCTTATTGGTGTAGAATGGTAAGCTTGCCCAGGATAGTAATCAGACCCCACTATCCTGCTTGGAAGGTAGTAGTTACTCACTACTGCACACTCCCAGCTTTCTCTCAAACAGATTCAAGACGAGCCCCCTGGGAAACTTTTCCAATAGAAATAGATCTTAGAGAATTTTCCTCGGGAATTTTCCTATTTGGATTCTATTTACGATGCAATGTTCACTCAGGGTTAAGGCCAGCTTTTATGCTAAAATAATGTAGAAAGATACAAACAGAACAAGTGGATAAGAGTAATGACTGAATGAATTAGTTAAATTATTTACAAACCTTCCCTTTACCCTGTCTCAAAATTTGTCGTAAAAACTCTTTGAGATTAACTAGATGTAGTTTGAGTGTAGTGCGTTATGGTTTAGAGTGATATTGCAGGCAATCTGCACAATGCTAACTGGTGGAGTATAAACGTCCATTATTTTAGAGCCAGATTCACCTCCAGTGCAGCATTAAAGGTGAAAGCTTCAACACAAACCTGCCCTGGCAAGACTAAATATGGGCTAATGAGAAAATTTTATACGGATTTATTTATCATTGGCATTGGCATTGGCATTATGCCTGGAGTCAGATATCCAAACATTTGCACGGCATTTAAACGTCACTAGACACTCACAAAAAACACCAAAACACCTAAACATGTGTTGGTGCTTAAATGAGTCAACTACTTTAAATTTCAGAGTTGCTTAATGTCAATTTCAGATTTCCTGACAATATAGCCCACCATACGAGTGATCTCAGCACTACAACCTCAGGGGTTTTAAGCTGCACTCTCAGAGTCTGGCCTCCTGTGTTTCCTCAGTTCGAGTGCAGATGTCAAGTGTAAAAGCAAGAGGAATGCTGTTTTATTTGAGTTCCCCTTCGAAGAAACTGAGGCAGTCTGTCAGGGAACAATGAGAGGCGGAGAGAGACACTTTTTCTCTTTTTCTGCTGTTTTTATTTTTGCGACACGAAACGCACTCGGACAAGCGGTTGGGCTTTCAGCTAATTAAGCTGTTTTAAAGAGAGCTGGTCGAACAGTGACATCTTGGTGGGGAAGCGGTGAGTCAATGGGCCGAAACTGAAGAGGCGACATTTACGGCTCTTTGTTTCCAGGCCTTTCTACTCGGCCGCCTCCGCCTGAGTGACCTGTACAATGAGAAGAATGCAAAAAAAAAAAAAACTAACCTCAGTGCTGGGCACAAAAGGCGAGGAGAGGCGGGGGCCAGAGCAGAGTAAAATAAAATTTCACGCCACTGAGCTGCGGCTCTCTTCTCTGCCAAGATTCCTGGCATACTCAGTCTCATCCAGGACACTGGGCTTCATGTAGCTTTGCAGCAAGGATGGGGTACAGGTCTTACACTGTTACACTATATGTTCAAAAGAAAGTATTGGGACAAACCTCTCAATTATTCTTAATGCTTCAGAATACCAAGAGATTTTGGACATCGCCATGTTTCAACTTTGTGGGGAAGACATGGTGGGATGAGTTTGGTGTGGAAGAGCTTGGGATGAACTGGAACAGAGATTGTGAGCCAGGCCTTCTCATCCAACATCAGTGTCTGGCCTCATACAGACTCTACAGAATGAATGTAGATGCAATGGCTGGTGTTATGGTCAGGTGTACCAATACTTTTGTCCATTTAGTGTATGTGCAGTTAAATTGTTGTTTGACTTGTTCCAAAATGAATATTACTCAATAAATTGAATTTAAGTATTAAATTTACTAAGTAATATTCAACAAATAACATTAAAGTGAATGAAAGAATCTGAATACGTCATCATGTGTGCTCTATACAGTCTGTTTCCTTAAAGCTCATGTTGTTGGAGAGACTTAGTTACTGATCTGATCTGATATATCCCCAAGTTAAAAAGTATACAGATATGTATACAGCTCTGAAGGGGTCCTTGTTGGAAGAAATGTGGAGAACAGCTGGCAGATTATTTCTCTGAGGTGCCCAGCCATTCGGCTATACTGGCAGGAGGTAAAACAAGAAATGAGTAGCATTTTTTGGCAATATAATTGATTATTCTTTCTCTAAGATCTAAGTGGGAAACATACCAGCTCCTAATAATCATTTTACACCTGATAAAGGTATTATTAGCAATAAAACAATTACATGAAAACGGATAATGACAGAACCTCATATTAAGTCTGAATGAATAGACACTTTAACAAATATTCAAAGTATGGAGATAATTATCTTTTGATTAAAATAATGGACTGATATATTTTGTTTATGACAAATTTTTGTTTATGTATGAAGTGACATGCAACGCTCCCATCATAACATTTGCATGGTTCACCAACTGTGTGTTGAGTTCTAGTGTTGAATACTTAAGCTGCAGTTGATTCTTTTTTCTTTTCTGTTTTTTCTTGTTTTTGGACAAGCTGGGCAAAGATGCTAACTTTCAGTTTCACATATGTGGTAATATTGTACCTTTCTTAAAATGAAAGCATTAAAAAAGCATTTGCCCAGAATTGTGGGATAGTTATGTTTCATTTTATGAATTTTCTTTAAATCTGTGGAGCTGCAATATGGCTTGAAAAGTGCCATCAGATTGTTACGCCATATTGACATGGTGAATACGACCAATCTGGACAATCAGCACCATGCTGCACAGCATAATAAGATGAGATAAGATAAAATAAAAAAAAAAGATAGATAATAACCATAGTGTAACAAGAACATTATTATTACAAAATAACTGTAACACTGACTGTGTTACAGACTGTGAATACAACCTATCTGTGCCGCAAGAGCTGAAGGTCCTCCAAAGCGGGGAGTAATCAGTCAGCGATCTTCTGGGCAGTATTGACAATCCTCTGATGGATTCTCCTGTCTACTACTGAGCAGCTGGCATTCCCAGAGGAGATACAGTGCGTCAACACACTTTTAATGGAACAGCAGAACACCAGCAGCTTCTTCTACAGGTTGTTTTTCCTGAGGATCCTCAGGAAAAGGAATCACTGTTGTGGTGTCTTGACTACCACAGAGATGTTGGTAGTACAGGAGAGATCTTCAGTGACGTATTTACTCAGAAACCTGAAAACAGGAACCATTTTCTCATGGTCCTTATTGATCTTGGCAGTAGCTCAGTGATTCTGATGACCACAAAGTTGCCAGTTCGAACCCCACTTTCTGCCACTGTGTCCTTGAATAAGACAATGAATCCCTAAGCTTTTCCTTGTAACTAATGATTGTTAGTTGCGCTGGATGATAGCGTCAGCCAAATACCCCTTGTTCCCTTTGATGTGATGATGGTGTGAGTGGAGGCACAGTGGTAGGTGTAGAGCGTGCAGAGAAGTGGTGCCAGTGCTGTGTGTGGAGAGGAGAGGAGAGGAGAGGTTGAGGTCTACAGGCTGGGGTAGATGAGTTGGGAAAGTGACCAGTCTCCCCAGGATGAAGTTATTAAAGGCACAGCTAAAGTTTGTGAAGACCTTTTTGCTGAAGGTTATTTTCAATGAAGGTTATTTTTCTGCATCCTCTATGTTTATCGTTTAAGGCTGGCCAGGTGGCACTGGTGTTATGTATGTGGCCATGATGGTGCTATGATATGCAGAATGGAGACCTTTTTCTGTGCTTCTTTCTGAAATGCTCTGTATGCATTGCTCCCAAATTTCTGATAAAGGTAAAGCGTTTTCTTCTGCCACTTTCAAAAGTTCACATGCTTTGGAAATGCGTTTTAGTCATGGGGTACACTAAGACATATTCACACAGTCAGGTCAAAGACTTTTTTTTTTTGTTTTACATCATTTGCCATCATTATCAGCAATGCGCATTGTGTGAAAATATCAAAATTAATGCACCAAACAAACTGGACCAAAATAACATGGTAAAAAAAGATCTCTTAATACATAAGTCTTTAACATTTTATATTATTTAAAGTTACCATTTTGGCAATATGCAGTTTTACCCCAACTGTGGAAATGTATATACACGGGACATTAAACAATATACGACGTGCCGGCGGCTGTCCAGGGTGTACCCCACCTTCGCCCATTGTAGGTGGGATAGGCTCCAGCCCCCCTACCCCCCGACCCCCCAAACCCGAGTGCGGGAAAAAGGGGTAGATAATGGATTGATGGAAGGATGGGTGGATGGATGGCTGGCTGGATGGACGGATGGACATTTTTGGATTTTTTGTCCAATTTAGCCATTTCTGATTCCACTAGCTAGAACTTCTTCAGTTGCTCAATACCACCTCTAGCATGTTCTTCCTCCAGGTCATGTGAAGCTAGCTAATGCAGTGTCATTGGATCTTGGAGGAGAACACTGGCCATCAGTTCTGTTACACCAGTGAACAGATGCCTACACTGGGTAGTACAAGCTGAGTGATGCGGAGAGGGATCAATCCACCCACCCAAAGGGGGTGAAGTCAACTGTACTCTTATGGTATCCCAGCCGAGGACGTCTGCAGTGCCACCAGGCAGTGAACCTGTGATGTGCCAATGGAGGGCCAAAGCATACACAGTTATGGCTCTCAGGAGCCCAGAGAGTGTTACTTTATTCATAAATTAGATTTACTAAAATCTACTTTATTTTACAAAATGCAATGCTGCCACCATGCTGCTGTAGTGAATCACTAACCTCACTTGTAGCAATACTCTTGAGCAACACTACAATAACACAGATTTTTTAGTCAATAAAATATCTCAGAGTTGAAAACAGAGTAGTTTCTGGCTCTGTATGAAACACTATTATCTTCAAATTGGACATGATAGACATGATGTTAGTCATATGGGTTGCATTTTGTATGTACTTTGTTCATTTTTCCTTTAATATTTCCTTTAGTATAAACATAACAGCATAATTATTGGACATTAAAATGACGAGCACTATAACGACTTTTTTTATTGAGGTGAAATTGATATTTCATTCATTCCCAAAGATATGCTTTTTGTAAAAAAGCAAATAATCTTATATAGTGCTGTGTAATACTATTCTATAGGCCTTATCACAGTGCCTAATATTTGTTCTGATTGCTTGAATGGAAAACCCTAAAAAATAGTTTAAGAACGGTGAAGTATTATGAGCCACATTTGTCAGCCGAGGCAGTGCAGAAAAAAAGCCACAGTGTTTCTGTAAGATCAGCGATCAGAATGGCTAATCCTGCCTGCACCCTGGGAATGGAGAACCCTGCTGTGTTTGGGTGGCCTTGATGTAGTTCAGCTTGTTTTATTCACAGGGTCTTTTTGCCGCTCCTCAGTAAACATGCAAACCTTCCTCTAAGCCTGATGTTGGGCTGGAGGCATCTAGCTATGATCTGAACTTTTTTTTAAAAATCTTTTTTTATTGTTATTTAAATTTTTTTTTTTTTACCCAAAGACTTCAAGCAAAACTGTCAACACCACCTGCTACTTCTTCGAGGCCTTGCCAGCTTCAGTCCCTTTCGCGTGAGCCATGTGTTGTCATAATGTAAAGCCATTACAGAGAGTGTTTAGCACAGTTTTGGACGGAGCCAAAACATGAACAACAAAAGCGCGCCAATTATAGAGTCATTTGAGTGTTTGTTGAGCCTTCAAATGGGCCCGGCTTCGTCTGGCTGACCATATTGAAAGGGTCAAACGAAACATCTGAGTCTTCCGCTTTTACTGCGCGTCCTGTAATCCTTTTCGCACATTTTGATGCCCGAGAAGAAAAAAAAAAGCAAAGCGGGAGGGAGCGAAAAGGGGGTGGGGGGGGTGCAACTTTGTTCCTTGTAACAATTTGGCTCTGAATGTCTGTGGCACATTGCACTTGCGTCTGTAGCAGCATGTGTTTCTGGGATTGTTCTGGAAGGGAAAATGCCGAAACAGCAGGGAGCGGGAGATAAACAGGCAATTCGTGACTCATTAAAAAAGGCGATGGTGGCCAACATTGTGGAGAGTGTGAGGACCCTCGTTCCAACCGAGCTATAAACTTTTTTAGGCACCAGCTGGACCCAGCATCTGTTAGTAGATAATCTGGTGAGAATGACACAGGAGCAGCGCGTCCGTGATTTTAAAAAAAAAAAAAAAGGCCTGACATCTTACATAACCGTGCTGATTGGGAAACGAGCCGCCACAGTGTCCAGCCGCTTTAGGCCATTAGCCACGAGCTGCAGGACACTGCAGGGCATGGCAGAGACACTCTGAAATATCTGAAAAGGCCTGAAAGTTATCCTTCTGAGCCGCTTGGAAAACAGTTGGACACATGATACCATATCAGTATCATAAGGAGTAAACTTTGTGATCTAAGTTTTGTCATAAATGTCTAAAAGGTCTGTAGCAACGTGCTTGTAATGTCTTACTACAGAACACATTCATGGCTGTATGAGAAATATTTCATCCTGACTGAGTATCTAATTCTTAAAAACTGATCTAACTATATAGCTATATAGACCCTCGTTTAATTTATTCTACCTAAGATTTTGGTTTTGGCTACATGGTACTATTACTTTTTCACAAAACAATTCAAATTTGATTGCGAATAAAAGTATTTTGTGTTATTTAAAACTCTTTATAACTACACACTTTATTATATAAACATTTCATCATATATTTCCAGTCAATTTAATGATTTAATAGCATTATTTTATATTTTCACTCCACTCCACAAAGTACTATAACCTTTGATATGAGGAACCTGGAACTCTCTCTTTTTTACTGGCATTCAATCTAGGACACAGAACATCTTACTTTTATCACCTGGAACTAATAGTGCTCAAGGATGTTCTCTGTCTATCTTGTCACTTATAGCTGAAGCTAATGCCAATTTAACAAAATTCTTTACTCTTCCAGGTGATGATAAAGGGCACCAGAATGTAAATTGAATGGTATGTTGTGATATATGTTGATCACTGTTTCAAGGATATGTTCAGTGGGAATGTTGAAGATGCAGAAAACTTGCTCATCTCTGAACACGAGTCTGTGTACACGTGTATTTGTGTAAGAGTGATCACAGAATAGTGCAGTAGTTTGTCTCATATTAGCCAGACAAGCTATTTTGCAAGCAAGATAGCTAATTAGCCAAACTAGAGTGGTGACGGATTTCAGCTGTCTCTCAAAACACTGAAAACTGAAGTGGAACTCAGAACTCTAAGATCCACTGATTCCCATTTCCAAGTTCTTGCTTTCCTCATTTGATTTCCTCATTTCCCACCAAAGACCATGATACCTAATGCTGGCTATTCAAACCCTACACACCTTTAGAATGTCTTTGGTGGGAAATTCCAATCGACAATCATGTTTAAACAAATAATTTGGCAAAAGAAATCTAAGTAACGCTCATTTGCTTTGTCACAAACAAAGTCTATGAGACAGTGTCTGGAACTTGATTCATTAGTTTTGATTTGTTAAGTGATGAAATTTGAGCAGCTTGTTAGGAACATCATAAACTCGACACTAACAAATTTGTTTTATAGTAGTCACTATATTCTTAAAGTTTAAGGCGAATAAGGCGAATAAGGCGAATAAGTGCTCATTGTCCATTAATCTCAAAAAGACTTGCTCGTATGGTATCTGATGTCTCATTTCTGGACAGATAAAATAGCAAAAACGTAACCAAATTCAGACAAAATTCCTGACTTCAAGATTAAACATTAACATTTTTATAGAGAACGATATATTATGGAGTGTCAGAAACAACATAGGCAAATTCATGCTGCTGAATGATGGAGTACAAACTTCTTTTACTTGTTAACTACATTAACCGTGAGCTCCAAGGTTAACTTAAGCAACAAACACATCCTCGATGACCAGCTGGATAAAATATAAAAAAAATTTTAACCAAATGATTGCTTTAATTTAATGAAACATCCAGCAACTGTTTATGCTACTTCCCCTTATTCACCTGGTCTGAATCACATTATTCCAGGAACAAATACAGTTGAGCATCTCCATGTTCTTTGGTAACTATCTTGCTTGAAGTTATCATCAAGCAAGTGTTTGGTGATAGAGAGAGAGAAACTAGTGTCTAAGCCTCCCTTAATTGTCAGTTGCACTAGGTTTGTAGCTTCAGTGAAAAACTAAACCAAAAACTCCAGAAGCCGAATGTGCCTTGGCTGACTGGTTGCATTCAAGGTAAGGGAAATGCTGGTTCATTTTTTTATTTGTAGCAGTTTGTTTCTGTACAGTATGAGTATCACAGGACCAAATGTTCAGTGTGTCAAACAGTGTCAAGAAGAGGTACAGCGAGGCAGCATGAAACAGTTTAGTGCAAGGAGTCGGTCTCTTTCTTGTAAGTGCATAAAGATGTTTACAACCTCATTAGTCTTAGAGCGAGCTTCAATGTATGAAAAATAGATAAGCTGGGAATGAGGAACCAGTCAGCCCACTGTCAGAGGAGTGCAGCGCTACTTAAGTCTTTGTGGCGTGACAGAAGGCCGGCCCTCTCATTCTGCTGCATCAGGGTATAATTTGGACTTTAAGAAACTTTATGAGTCCCTGAACTAATTTTGTAGAATATGAAAACATCAGCATATGGACAGAAGACAGCACCGGGCTAAAAAGTCAATTTCCCTGATGGAACATAGCAAGAGGGGTGACATTCATATTACTGTGCCTTTGGCTCGGCGCAGCTCTATTGCTCGGGACAGGAGAGCGATGGCTTTTGTTGCCAGGGAAGCTGAGGTAAGTGTCGCACGAATGCTAACAGACTGACAGAAGCTGCTCAGAAGCTGCCAAAGTTTAAGCCCAGCTCTGTTCTCAGGGCTGTGCTAAAAACCTGCTGTTGCCCACCCCCCAAAATTTCAGTATTTATGGCACCGGTTGAAATGGCCTGTTTCTTGGTAGAGCCAGGCCCCATTTGAGCCCAACAGGCAGATGGAGCGCAATATGCCAAGTTTCTGTGCGGCCAGATGTGGTGCCCTCCGACAAACCCCACAGGAGGGAACCTGCGCCTATGTAACATCTGGAGCTGTGGCTTTTTCACCCTTGTGTGTACCTTAACCTTGCTCAGAGGAAGGCCAATGTTAGAAGCTGTATCAGCTTGAGTTCACTATGGGGGTGGCATGCATTCTTTTAGTAGGTGACAAAAGAGAATAGTCAGCTGCTGTTCCCCATTTTGTCTTTTTAAAAAGATGTTATTGAGTTTCCACATAAAATCAAGCAAAACTCTGGTTAATGGGTTTTAATAGTATTTGATTGTTACTGTTTCTAATTAACTAAGAAAGATATCTGGAAAGGTATCCTTGTGTATTCTGCAACAATCAGTTTCATGTTCATCACAGTGCCTTCCATCGGGTGAAGAGCAAGGTCTGAGGAAAGTTATTGATGGTGATGCCATGTTTAATACTGGTGCCTCACAGTGAGAAGGTCCTGGGTTTGATTTTTGCTTTATGTTGCCTCTTTGTGTGGAGTTTGCATGTTCTGTTTGAGTTTGTGTGGGTTTCTGCTTGGAGCCCCAGTTTGTGAAAAATTTGCTCAAGAAATAAATTGGATGTGTGAGAGTGTGTGTTTCTGCTCTGGATGGACCGGTGACGTGTTAAGGGGTGAACAGTTTTAATGATGATGAGTGATGACATCACAACTAGAAGATGTCAATGTGTTAACAAGAACACAATTTCTACATTGCCATTTTCCAAGCTCTCTTTATCTATTAGAATTAAACAGACATCCTATTGTTACTGTGCCTAACATGCATAAATCATCCCGTCTGTCATGATGGAGGACAGCTGCTACACCCGAGTAGTGTGATGTAAGAACCCAAATGCGAAGTAGCACAAGAGGATTGATAGATCACACACTTTGCCATAAAACTCTATCACTAGAGTTAGCATTTCCACCGGTACCCACATTCTCACTAATTTCCAATTTCCCTGGTGCATCACATGACCTGTGTGCTGGAGCCAGTAGGTGTTAGGGTTAATTTTATAATGTCCACTAAACCGGGGGGATAGTTTTGGCTCTTGATGTTCAAACATCGGAGGTTGGAAACCATAGCATACCTCAAAATGACTGAGACCCGTTGTGAAGGAGACTTGGGGATTATGAGACAGCTCAGCCCAAATGAGGTAGCGGGCCCAGGAGTTCTGACGATCATCCACACAACTTCTCAGAAAGCGCTCCAGTGGTTGGTTGGCCCACTTCGTCTGACTGTTCCTCTGAGGGTGGTATCCCAAACTGGACAAACTATTCAGGCAGAAGAAGGCCCGCCAGAACTTGACTGTGAGGATGTCCAGAGGAGCTCATGCAAATGGACTACCAGCTCTAATATAAATTCCGCAGTGGTTTTGGCAGTGAGGAGTCCGGCTAATTCCACCAGGTGCACAGCCTTGGAGATCCGATCCACAACAGTAACAATGGTGTCTTTTCCACTCAACTCCAGTGACAAAATGTGCAACCACAGGCGACGAGGAACAGGTAGACGTTGAAGATCACCTGGAGCTGGTTGGGTTGATGATTTAGCTCGGTCACATACCGCACATGCCTGAACGTAGGTTTGTATGTTGTTTTCCTATCGATGGCCACCAAAATGCTCTTCTAATAAATGTAACAGTCTGATGGATTCCTGGGTGCCCAGCCAAGGTGGAATAATGAGCCCACTGTAGAACCTCAGACTTCATCCAGGTGGGGTGTCTGCCAGAGGAGGCTCCAAGGTGTGTGACTGGCAGATACTTTTTTCCAGCTTCCATCCCAGCAGAGAAATGATGAGATGAAAAGGGAGGACAGGTGCAGGGACCGTGCAGGGAGCCTCCATTTCATGCAGACGTGAGAGAAACATTCTGTGACCCTGGAAGGTAAGAAAGATGAAAATCACTGTACAACAAACAGCACCCACTTTGCCTGTCTCAGATTGAGCTGTTTAACTTGTTGTATGGATAGAAGATTCTGATGATCGGTCCAAACCATAAATGGCTCACCGCTGCCCTGGAGCCACTTCCATGGCTCACTGGATGGCCAACAGCTTGCGGTCCCCTACCCTGTTCCGCTGTTGAGTTAAATTACATTTTCTGGTGAAGAAACTGCCACGCCCACATTGGAGACGTCCACCTCCACAACGAATGATTTAGCCCAATAGTCAACACACAGACAGAGACAACCCCCATATTTTTTCTTTACAAAGAAGAACGCTGTGGCCACAGGTGAAGTAGAGGCAGAATGGTCCCCCTATGAAGGCCCTCATTAATATACTCCTCCATGACTCGATTCTCTTTCACAGAGAGAGAGAATAAAGAGGAGAAGTGAGGGTAGTAACAAAAAACTGGATCTTTTCAGTGTGACTGTCTATAGTGAGGGTTAATGGAAGGGTCTGGTGGGTGATGGGACTTGTAGAAATGGTTCGGCTGTCAATGTTGGTGATAGGCCGTGATAACGCCTTTAACCTCACACCCAGCTAGGCAGCAAAAGCACGATCAATAAAGTTCCCTGCTGCACCCAAATCCACAAATGCAGCATGGACGATCCATTGGTGGCCCAGCCGGATGTGAGTCTGCAAAATAAACCAGGAAACAGAGTGGAGGACATCACCAACGGACCAGGTAGGAGCCCCTCACTATTTACCTGGTCTGTCCAACAGACAGCATGGTGGTGTTTGGAAGAGGCGCAAAAGGGACACAGCCCCTCATGGTAGTGTCTGTCTCTCTCTTATTGAGACAGAGAGGGTTCCCCACCGGCTCCGGGGTGCTCCACGGATGGACATGGAAAACTGACAGCCACACAGGAATTTTGGGAATGAAAGCAGATGATGATGCTGGGAGAGGGGGAAGCTTGGGGTGCCGTCTGTGGTGCTACCCACTCAGCAGCACAGTCTCGAGCGTGACGACTCGCTGAGCAAGCTCAGCACGAACCACAAAGGACTTGTGAAAAGCTCGCCACAAGCCAACCACATCATGTTCCAACTGTGAGATCACTGCAGCACACATAGTGGCAAACTCTGCCGGATTCACGGATGTGAGCTCAGTCATTCTGTCACAATGGAGGACAGTTGCTGTAGCATGATGGAAGAGCCCAAGCGTGGAGTAGCATGAATGGACTGGTAGATCATGCACTTTGCTGTAAGAATGTTCTATCACTAGAGATAAGCTTCCCACCGGAACCCACGTTCACACAAAAGGTGGATTGTAGGTTTAGAAGACTGTATGGCTGAGGGTGATGACTCAATGACTGAGCATGGTGTACCTGCATTACCTGGCTTTTCCATCATGTGATGCGCTCATTTCCGATTCCTTGACTTAATTTTTTCGACAATTTGTTTTACTGTGAAGCTACCTTTAGATTGGAAAAGGTACATTTTCTAATACTTTATATGCAAAAGTTGAGTGTGAGACATGGGGCATTTCCATTCAAAATTTTAAGAAAAAAATCAAAAATGGGAAAACTGGATTTTTAGTAGCTAAAACTCATTTATAATAGCATTCTCTCTCTCTCTCTCTCTCTCTCTCTCTCTCCCCGAGTCCTGTCAGAGCCCATCACCCAGCAAGCCCCGCCCCTCCAGCCAGGCATGACAGGAGAACCTGTCAATCACTCGAGTCGCTGAGCAGTTTGATGCAGTCTGGCCCTACATGGGCTTGTCACGGGCTGATGGACATGCGGACTTTCCCACCTTGTAGGGGGTCACGGAGTGGCGGGCAAAAGAGCAGACACATTTATTTAACCTCTGATTTTTGCATAAAATATTAAATCCTGAATGTATTGTACTGGCTGCTCTTCTCTTTTTGAACAACATCAGATAAAACATTAATTGGATATGAATGAGACAGAGAAATGTCCTACTGAGAAAAGCTCCTACAATCACTGGCATTATAGATGTTTGCTTTAGCCTTCAATCTTCCAGCGTTTTTGTCTTAAACAAACATAATCATATACAAGGTTCTGAAGCCCAATTAAACAATAATGTGACAATTTCACAGCAGAACAGACAATCAACAATTATTCAGCTTACTCATGCAGTCTAATGTCTCTAAATGAACTAGGCACTTTTCCTAACTCCAGACAGAGTTTGGATATAGGTACTGAGAGAATAAACCGAAACGCCATCTTGATGGAATATCCAGCAAACCTGTACGGTAATGTGTGATACACACGACATGTTCTGCATGTTTACACTGCATAAACTGTTCAATAGATTTCACCATATTGAATTGTTTACTGGTTGCACATAAGTAAAATATGTACCATCAAAATAATCCACATTGTTTTTTGGCATGAACATATTTTTCATACAAGGGTTGTACAATTTTTTTTTGAAGGTTTTCTATAGACTATCCAGAGATCCTGTTTCTGGTGAAACTTAGTCAGGTGAAATCAAGATATCAGCAATGTTTGTGTTAGTTTTAGGTTTTGTATTCAAGTTAAGATCATTGTTAGGTTTAAGTTTAGGATTAGATTTAATGGAATCTCTTACATTCACTTAATGTTCAATTGCATTTAATATATTTATATACGTTTAGTTGAATGTAAAATTAAGGTGGGCCACTTGCAGCTTGTGACTGTCTGTGTGTTCAGGACACTTCCCTACATTGCACCTTGAAGACCAATTCCAGCAGTATTTTCCCTGAAATAAGAATAAAATATAAAGTATCACACAGTTAAGTATTTTTTTCTGTGTCTGTCCTGACCTATTTGGAAGACAAATCTAAGCTTTTGTTGTTTGATCATTATATTGAAAAAAAAAAAGTTGCAAGGCAGCAGGAAAGGTTTTGAGCTGCAGAGTCTGTCCCTTCTCCCCTTCTTCTTGTCCTGCCCCCGTTTTATGAATAATTAGTGATGTGTGTCAATATTGCGCCCCATAGTAACCATATGGTTGGCCCGGGCAGACAGGCGATTGTTTGGCGCTGTGAAATATTGTGTAACCCCGTGAGTTGTGGAGCCAGTGGAAACAGGAACTGTTGCTCAGACTGACAGTTACATTGTCTGCATGAATGGGGGAAACTTCTGAGGAAAAGACACAAGTGGACCCAGACAGAATGTCCTGACCCTGGAGAGAAAGGCCAATTTGACATGGTATAGGGTCTTCCATTCCTTCCCACCTCTTGGTATTAACCATTAGAGCCATGACATAGGAAGAGGCATGCTGGATCTGGGGAGGGTTTTTCAACAGCGAAGAAAAAAAACCCACCTTCTTTATTCCCCATTGTTTTGTTTTTGTTATTCAGCATTAATGAATCATTAAGCTGTTGTTGAACGCCCCCATCATTTGGGAAAGCATGTCTGACGAGGAAGAATACGAATGAGGAGTAAATAAAGGTTGGCAACATGATCCCGCTTAACCTTACCAGGAAACTGGATGTTTTCCAACACTTTCTGCCAAGAAAGTAGCACAGAATTACTTAATCTAACGCCTGATAGGGACAGATTACAGTCATTTGGCCCAGTCAGTGGTAAATTGGAGGAAGTAGACAATAAGAAGATGATATACTCAGCTTCAATGAATTTGACCTTTCCTGTGCCCGAGGGAGAGGTTACAGGCAGTACAGTGAAAATAACATTTCTAGATCACTGACAAACATGATTTGAGTTCTTTAAAGCTCCACAATTTGCTGTAGTTGTTGGTGGTAAACTGCATGATAAACTGCCAATTTTGCATGTGATTTTCTCTCTGACCCCTCACACTGCTGCGTGGTTGAGATGTTGTTGGCCTTCAAACTGGCTCTCTCAGCCCTGAGACTGATATTACTTCTTCAGTGAAAATCCTCTAGAGGCATGTTGTTTTTTTCCTTTTGATTGTTATGATTTTGATGTTATCAAGGCAGAGTTTGCTTTTCTGATCAATAGTTGTTTCTTCCCTTAAGCCGTTACCTTTTTAATCATCCTTCACACTTCCAGGGAACGATTAGTGTTCTTCCAGCAATAATCTGCTTTGTTCGTCCACAAAGAGGAACTAAAGTGATGCCCAACCCGCCTTTATCTTAAAGATAAAGCTGAACAATTAAAGCCCATGTTCCTTTGCACAGCATTTGATCTTGCACAAAGCTTGTTCTCCCTCTTTGCTTTTTTTCTTCTTTCTTTTTTTGTTGTTGGGGGCTGTCTTAATGTGAAGCATACTGACGGACCTCAAGCCGAGCAGTAACAAGCATGGGGCGGCTCCTTGTTTTTGCTCCACCAGAGGCATTCAGAGCCAGTGTTTGGACTATCGGCATGATTTATTTGTCTACACTGACCCGCATCCCCTGCTTAATTACCCAGGGACAATCTCAGACTGAGCCTCTTGACACTGGCAGAAAGCCCAGCCACTTTGGCTCTTGGGACCAACTGTTGACCTGATGGCCGGAGGGGGTGGATGGATGGGAGATCACGTTGGAATGGGACGGGGCGTTTAACGGGCTGTGGGTTTGCCCATCCTTTCGACACCGGGGACCTCTGCAGTGGTCCGGAGCCATTGGGCCGCGGCCTCCTGGGCAGGGGAATCCCATTTGCACTAACGAGGCGTTAAAATGCGGCGGCGGCAGGCAAAAGGACGAAAGTGGCAGTAGGCCGTCCCAGTGGTAAATCATTGACCAAGCACAGCAGCACCAATGGAGCCAGTGTACACGGTTACCTCAGCGACACTCCACATCAAACGCCCGCCGTCGCCGCCGCCGCATTAATCCACGATGACGACCAATGACCGGCCTGGGGGCTTTGAACTCAAAGATCGGGAAAATCAAGCTGGGTGCTCTCCAAAGAAAGTACTCACATGAAAATGGAAATTCATTTCAACTGTGAACATGAAGAGATCATTATGATGTCTCATTTGTGTGTGTGTGTGGAGGGGGGTATCATACAACTGAACAATGTGAACTAAAGCAAAACTAATTACAAGGAAAGTTGTGACTGGCAAAAAAAAAAAAACATTTAAAAACACAGCATGAGCCCTCCGACTGCATTTGAGATGTTTTCCCTCGTTCTTATCTAATTGTGTTTTCCTATATGCTTTGGCAATGCGGGGAGGTGTTTTCTATATAAATATGAATAGACAATTAAATCAAATGAGTGCATTTGACTGAAATCATGAAAAGTAAGATCATTATAACGCAGACACACAAACAACTGGCTGTTATGCATAACGTCTACCTTTAAATTGCCTCTATTGCACTTGGAACAGCAATATCAGATCATTTTGAAGGAAGAATTTACTTCATTTGAATTGACCCCCAATGAGTTTTCCACTCTTTAAGAATGTATCTGACATTCCTTTAATGCAGAGCGATGCTGAGCCTTGGCTGTGATTTTACCATAAGTTTCTCCTTCCTGTGACCTTCTACACCTGAAGTGGAAATAAATAAATATTAAGAGATAAGTTGGTCAAACAACATAAGTGCAGCTGTTTTGATTTGAGCAGGGACTCTAAACTCAAAGTTGCAGGTGAAGTGAGTGGAGATCCATATGACCTGTTTCTCACAAGAGCTGCATGCTGCAGTTCTGTCTTGATGTGAACAAAACTCAGGGCCCCCATGGCACACCCTCCCACACACACACACACACACACACACACACACACACACACACACATACACACACACACACACACACACACACACAC
>JBBPDC010000149.1:7915244-7941022 GCA_037974485.1 Hemigrammopetersius urotaenia | reverse complement strand
CAGGGAGACTGTCCCCTGTAGGTAGGGAATGGAAGTCGCTTTGGATAAAAGCGTCTGATAAATGCCGTAAATGTAATTCTGTACTGCGATGACAAGCGAGTATGTTTTTCAGTGAGATGAAATTAGTGTCTGTTTAAGGAAGCACATATGCTAGAATTGGTACAGAGGTTAGCATTGCCCCTGTGCAAGGATGACATGCAAAATCATGAAGCATCCCTTGTATTGTGTGGTTCTTTTGCAACTTGGTAGCAGGGAGCTGCCCATGCTATTAGACGGATGTGGGTTTGAATCCCAGGGCACTGTGCTCCTGGCTGGCCGCTGCTTAACTTGGGTGAAAGGGTTAAACGCAGAAAAAGCAGTTCACATTGATCACACTGTGCTGCGGTGTGTTCACGTAGAACAAACGGACACGGGGTTTAACAAAAGGCCCGGCCTGAGGGGTGTGGCTAAGGCTGGCTGCGTGACTGCGTCAGTATTCGGAAGGCGACGTCAGCGCGCTCGACCGGGCGTCGTGTGGGCTGGGCGAGGTAATTGGCTGTGTGCGCTGTGAAAGTGGAAAGTACCTCCTTGGAAATCCCCGTTGGCATTTCCTTGTTGACATCAATTCTAAGGTTTTTTTTTGTCGTCTTTGGGACTAAATTAAGTCCAACACCGTGCGTGTGCTTTTTTCTTTTTTTCCCGAACGTCCTATAATGCAGGAGCGGTTGTGTGAAGGCGCCATGGAGCACTAGGGGCTCCGCGGAAAGGTGGCGAAGGCGCAGGAGTCGGAGCTTCTCATGCGCTTTTGTTGGTGGATACCGACATATTGAGCAGGTAAGAGAAGAGTTGCCTGCTTGCCCGTCTCTCCTTCCCTCGCTTTAATGTTCATGTCGACCCAAACGAGCCCGAACCGAGCCGAGGAGGGTATGAGGTGGTCGTGCGGAGTGTCTGTCTGGACGCTCTGAATGAAAACCACGGTTTGACAGCCATTGTTTGCGAAGACGTCCCTTATGGCCAGTTATTGTAACAATAAAACACACCCTATGTTATTTCATGGTTAGTGTGAATGTCTTCTCTTTGTGTGTGTGGGGTGGGGGGGGCATTGTCTGTAAGGGGCTTATAAACCGAATTACGTAATTGGAGCGTCAGACTGCTGCTTTACTACGAGACTGCATCGGGCTCTATTGTTGCTGGCTGCAGGCTGTGACAGAAAACATACACACGGACTCTTCATCTGGGCCTCCAGTCGTTGACATTATATTATTTTTCCTTTTTCTGCTACGAGGAGTGAATATAGGCTTAGTATTTAAGGATCGTCTGTGTGTGTGTGTGTGTGTGTGTGTGTGTGTGTGTGTGTGTGTGTGTGGAGGGGGTGTATTTGAATAAGTTGTCCTCAGACAACCTCGCCTGACTGAGGCGAAGCAGCCCAAATGGTGCCCTTGTATGTGATCTTCCTTCTCAGGCACTTTCAGTCACACCAGCTTGCAAATCACGACTAGGGTCCTTTATCATCTGTGCAGACTGTAGAATGGTCATCGCCTTCTGGCCCATTCTCACTCAGTCACCTCCAGCTGTTGATTATTACAGTGGGATTTGGAAATGTCTGGTGGCTCATGGGCCCTGCTAGTTAGATCTCAGTGTGGAGAAAATGTGTTTGTTACATCAAGGCCTGGCTGGCTGAATGGCATGAATCCATTGGTGTGTCCATCTTTAATAAAGTCATTGTTGCTGTCTTTCCTCCCTATCCCCAACAGAGATAAACTGGTTCCCCACTCCTTCCTCAAAAACACGATGTCCCAGGGCCAGAACTTCCTCCCCAAGTTCCTGTTTGTGAGCAACCTCCTAAAGGCCGTGAAGATACGGGAGCGCGTGCCCAATGATGTGGTGAAGCCCTCGGCCGGCAGCGGTGTCCTCCATCACCTGCGTGGCATGCACCGCTACACCCTGGAGATGATCCGGATGAGCCAGTTCCCGCAGGCCTTCCGTGAAGTCATCCAGGCAGCCATCTTGGACCGGGCCATGCAGTCCTCCTTAGAGCAGGAGAAGAGGCTCAACTGGTGCCGAGAGGTCAAGAAGCTGGTGCCCCTCCGAACAAATGGTAATACCTTGCTTTCAGTTCCTCTCGCAGCAATGAGCTCAGGCTTGAACATCTGCTCTGGCTTTTGCTTTGCTTGTCTTTGTCCACTGCCTCAAAGAAGAAAACCTCTGTTTACATGTTCTCAATGAAGTTCTCAATGAAAAAAGTCTTTTTTTTTTTCTGTAGTTTTCCCTTTGAGACAGGCTTTGTAGAGTGTGTTGCATATATTTTTTTCCAGAAATGCTTACAATTCAGTTAGAAAGCAGTTCCTCTCCATTAGACTGCATCTAATAAGGATGCATTTGTAAGTCATGTATAGCATTTTCCACATCCTGTTGTTAATAATGTAAATCATATGAGCACAGAGGCTGTCTTTGTTTGCCATTCACTAAATCTTTTGCAAAAGAATTATGCCCATTCATCAGCCATTAGGCTTTTTTTTCTGTTCCCATGCGGAAGTCGGCCTATTATATTTAAGTTCCCTCTGTGGTGAATACTCTTCAGCACAGGACTGACTTGCTGATGGTTTGAAAGAAATCACTTTGAAACTCTGTGTAAGAATTGGGGCAAGATCAAAGAGTCAAACGTAGAGGAAAACTGTGTTATTCTTTCTTTTAAATTTTTTTATGTCTGCTGCATGAGCGTATCAGACCTGGAGGGAAAATCCTGTACTGTCATGCTGACACCCCCCACCCCGCCCCCTTTTGTGCTATTTGATTTTAAGTGGCCCCACTGATCACAGTGTGCTCTTTATAACTTGAGCATTGTTGCTGTTAACCTAAGGTCAGTCCATGCTGCTTACAGAGGCTGAGTAATATTGCAAGAGGAACTTGCCTAGTCTGTGTACTTGCCTAGTTTGCTCCATCATCAGTCATAAATTTTACAGTAACTCCACCTGAATAAAAGTGTCATCAGAGTTTGTGTATTACAGAAAGTTGCAAGTCAAATATTTTGTTCACCACCTTCATCATGACTGGAACGTTTCTTAACGGGTTTCCTGTATCGAAGACTGATGTGTCAATGGCATTGTAGTGACTTTGAATGGTTGTCAAAATGCACTGAGCAAAAAGTCCAGAGATACACTTCCTGGTTTTACACATTCTGTATCTGTATATTCTAATTATGAACTGTAACTGATACACGGTTTGGTACGAACATGGTACAGTTTAGTATATATGTTGCTATATGTCATGTGTGACATATACGCATACACACGCGCACACGCGCACACACACACACACACACACACACACATATATATATATATACATGTATACATACATACATACATACATATACATATATATAGTACACGTGTTACTGGTGGTCCCAGCAAAGATTCCTCCATAATGAACCCATGAATTTGTGTTTTGAAGTCATTTGAAAATATGAAGGCACTAAAATTCAGTGCGCTGCTTTGAATGAAAGACTTCTCGGAAGGGAAGTCATTGGCTGCTGATTACTAAAATTCATCCCATCAGGTGACACAGAGACAAAGTAGAGCAGCACAATCTGTGCTAATGTCCGCCAAGCTGACTCATTTTATTTTGTGTCCACGTCTTAAAGCTGCAATTGAAATGGCAGTCCAAGCTGATAAGGATGTGGTTGTGTCTTAGGGTATGGGGTTTCCCCCAAAATTTGTTGCAAGTCAGGTTTTTTCTCAACCAAGTTGCTAAATGTTATTAATGATTGTGAAGGCTAAAATATTGAAGCGGTTTGATGGAATCATTTTTGTATGTTTTTTTTCTCCGGTGTAGTGACTGTTCTAGTGGCACAAATAACGTTGTTTTGACACTGGTTTAGGGGAGAGATGTTGTAGATTTAAAATAAATTGTACTCTATTATTGGTATTGTAAAGTCTCTTAAAGCAGTGGTCCCCAACCCCCGGTACCGGTCCGCGGGCTGCACAGAAAAAATGTTGTCGGCTCGTTGTAATGAAAATGCTGTTAATAAAGCTGCGAGTGCACATTGGATTTACGTTTATTATTATATTTTAAAGATACCTCATTATTATATTTTTAAAATATCCCCATTTTTATGCGTATAATTTATTTGTAGAAATACGTATACGTATATTTATCTGCCACTCCTTAAAGGCCGGGCTGTGAAAATAGGTTCTGATATTAAACCGGTCCGTGACCAAATAAAGGTTGGGGACCACTGTCTTAAAGGATAGGGTTCAGATGTGTGTCTAGTCATACAGTAAATGCCTTTTAACAGAATTATATCTTTCATCTGTGGGGACAAAGGAACAATGGCCTGTTCTGATTTGCAAACTATTAAAGAACTTTGTTTCCACTAGGGCTTGATCTTGTCCTTTTGATAACTGACAGATCATATCAGTTAGTAGATCGTCATTTTGTCACCAAATGTTCATTTCCATAGGGCTCCACATTTCACTGAGCAACCTAACGAGACCTAATGTTCTAATGAGACTAATTGAGCAACACTAGTTGAGAAATATTCACCAGCTCCCCATCATGATTGTCTGAATGTTACCCTGACCTTTAGTTTTTCAAAAAATCCATCTGTATTTTGGAGCTTTGGTCTTTGCTTGGGTTGGCCTCGGCAGTCTCCCATCAAGGATTTGAAAAGAAGCTGCAGATCCCACCTTGAGGATTTTGGACTTGCTGGTTGTTGGTAAAACTAAGGTACAGACATTCCTGTACCACAAGGCTCCTCCTCTTTGGAAAGTCCAGCTGCTCAACAGCACAGCCCTGCTGTCTCAAGAGCGGACCAGACGAAGAAAAAGTTGAAGTGCCGGCCTCACGGCACTTAATCAGAGAGAATCGCGTACGAGGGAAATTCCTCTCTGTTGTGTTACAGGCTTGTTTTAGAGCAGCTTGTTACTAGGGCGCATACACACGCTCACATTGCACAACATTGAAAATACCCTGGCCTTAAAATGGAATCCAGGGCTTAACTCCTCTGCTGTTATCAGTAGTTTTGCGTGGTTGACGTGTTTAAGTAACGCATAAATATCTGACTTTTTTATTTTTGTGCTTCGCTGCTCTGAAAGTGGATTTTTATGTTGAGCTGTGGTCCCTTAGTAAGTTTCTAGTTTGCTGTGCCATTATGTCCTTGTTGGGTTGGACATGTGTGATTATTAATACTAAAGATGGGTTATCCTGAAAATGGAATCATATAGGATCATAGATCTTTTATAATGGCATACTGTCCGTTTTTTAACCTTAAAATGTGTAATCTTCAGTGTTGAGGCAAATGCAGTATGTTGGGAACACTAGTGCTCTTTGGACCGAACCACCTTGTTTCACTAAAGGTACCGCGACAGGTGACACTTCTCTAGATGTAGAAAGTCATATTTCCTCTTTTAAGAGCTATATGGCCCCCATGTAATAGATACCTCTAAATTGCGCTAACAGCTCTGTGGAAATTCCCTAGTTCTTTTTTGTCTCACTGCCTGACAGAACACCTAAGCATTTGTCTCTTATGGCCTTTTAAGTCTTTTATTTCTCAGCAACAAAAAGCAATAGACAGATGGTTCTGTATGTCTCGTATAACTACATGTCTGGTACCTTTCAAGTGATTTTGATGAACTTACTAGTTCATGATGTTCATCTTCGGGTTTTTTCCTCAAAGGGGAAAAAACACCCATGTGAGGCTGTGGAGGCGGCCTACAAAAAGAGAGTACTCAGACCGCTACTGCAAGTCAGTTTGCAGTGCATAAAGTCGACTGTGCCCTTTTGCTACCTTTGATTCTTATGAGATAACGTTTATATAAAGCTAAGATAAAGTGCGTTGGCTATGTTTTAGGGTTTTTTTTTCTGGGTTTTAATTAATATGTCAGTGGGAAGGACTTTAGCCTGATTTTTTCCAGATTTATAACTGCAGTGACCCCAGACATCACAATCTTTAGAAGTCCGTGCATTTATTTAGGTGCCCCTATAAGCTTTAGAGATCTAAAGCACTCACATCCAGCTGCAAAAACATAGCTGTACACTTTGGGTATTGACGTAATTAACAATATGTGCTGTTCTGTGTGTTTTGTCTAGGAGACGGAAACTGCCTGCTCCACGCCGCCTCGCAGTACATGTTGGGAGTGCAGGACACAGACCTGGTCCTGCGAAAAGCCCTATATGCCGTGCTCAAAGACACAGATACCAGTAATTTTAGAGCACGCTTTCAAAATGAGCTGCTACACTCTCAAGAGTTCACTCAGACTGGCCTGCGCTACAGCACCAAGGTAGCTATTCACCCAGTGTGTATAAAACAGAGCAGCACCCTGAGAATTTTAAATCAAGTATTTGAGAGCCAAAGGTTTTCAGTTTTGTCCCATAATTGTCAGTGCAAGTTTTTGGCAGTGAATCTCCAGTGACTTACTTTTGTATTCCAGTAGTCCAATTATGGATGCAGATTCAAGACAAAATGCCCTTTTCATTTTTCCAGAACTGGGAAGAGGAATGGGAAAAGATCGTTAATATGGCATCTCCGGTGTCCAGCAGTAATGGCCTACAATTTGATTCACTAGAAGACATTCACATCTTTGTACTATCAAATATCCTGCGCAGACCTATTATTGTCATTGCAGGTAGCTCCTCCCCTCTGTGGTATTTTTATGCGTTATTTTTTAATGATTTGATTGATTAAATATGATTAGCATGTTTTGATGGGCTTTACACTGACTCACAGATCAAGTGCTGAGGAGTATGAAGTCAGGCTCCTCCTTTTCACCACTCAACGTGGGGGGCATTTACCTGCCTCTTCACTGGCCCCCGGGAGAGTGCTACAAGTATCCTATAGTCCTCGGGTATGACTCACAACACTTTGCGCCCCTCATCACCGTGAAGGACAGTGGCCCAGGTATGGCTCAGACATTGCTAACCCATTCAGTGTGGCTCTTTTAATGAGTGACTATATTTATGTGTTTGCTTCTGCTATGTTGAATTCATTTGTTGTGTGATCTGGCTTCCTTTTAGAATTTCGAGCAGTAGCTCTGATAAACCCTGGAAGAGTAGGTTTTGAGGAACTACGCATACACTTCCTGACTGAGAAGGAGCAGCAGCAGAAGGAGAGGCTGCTAAATGATTACCTGATCCTTATGGAGATCCCCGTTATTGGACTGGGTTATGATCCCACGCAGATCATCAGGGCAGCCCGGTACGAGAGAGTCAGATTTGTCTACGGGAACCACTGGTGATTCCCACCAAGTTATATTCTGAGTCAACATTTGACTTGAATGTATCATTGACCTGTTAAACACTGTCTACAAAAAGTTGAATGCATCAGCACTTGCGTATGTTTCTAACCCTGGTCCTGGAGAACCCCCACACTACGTAATTGGGTCATAAGCCTATCAGCTATTTAACCATTCCTTAGTTGAAATGGGTTTATAATAGCAAAAAAAAAATGTTTACAGAATGGGGTACACTAGGATCACAGTTCAGTACCATTGTCTCAGTGTCTGCTGCTGATACGATACCCTAATGGAAATTCAATTAATTTTTTCCTTGTTTCTCAAAACAGACTTGATGAAGGCAACCTGCCTGAAGACATGAATCTTATGGAGGACTACCTGCAGCTGGTTAACCACGAGTTCAAGCGCTGGCAAGAGGACAAGGAGTCTTCATGGGCACCCCAGTCGCAGCGGCCACCCCCGTTTTCTGTGTCGCAGCTGTCACTTATTGAGATTCGCTGTGCCACACCCCGCTGCACGTTCTATGTCTCGGTGGACACGCAGCCACACTGCCATGAGTGTTTTGAGAAGCGGCAGGCCAACAGAAAGCAGGAGGCTGTGACCAACCATGCCAATTCATCCTCAGAGCCTGAGGCTCGGGGTAGGTCAGGCACTTCAGACCGCTCCGTGATACCAAGTCCTCGCTCAGCGCCACCCCCAACAGCACCCAGCCTAAGCCTGTACAGTGAGACCCATGCCATGAAGTGCAAGACACCTGGCTGCCTATTCACACTGAGTGTGGAGCATGATGGCCTTTGTGAGCGCTGCTTTGCCGCCCGTCAGAGCCGGCTGGCCGGCAATGGGCCTCCCCAAGGACCTTCCCACCATGGCTGGGGCAACACACAGTGGGGGGCAACGGGTGGCCGGGAACGAGAAAAGGAGAGGGAGCGGGAGAGGGAGAGGGACAGTGAGCGCTGCAGCATGTGCCGACAGGAGGCCTTTCGGACATTCAACGGCCTCTGCACACCCTGCATGCAGAGGACCACCGTCTCAGAGCAGGGTGACACCCAACAGCCAGAACCTCGGATTGAAAGCTCTGTGTGGACACCACTGAGGGAGTCGGAGCGATCAGGCACCGCTGGCCAAGGCTGGCAGACAACACACCCAGCGAGGCAGTGCAAGCGCTCAGGCTGCCAGTTTTACGGGACGACAGAGAAGCTGGGATTCTGCACCATATGTTACGTGGACTACCAGACCAATCACCGTAAGTGGGTCCAAAAGGAACTAACAAATTAAAAAAAAAAGCTAATAAATGAAAGCTACCATGGTCAAAATTAAGCTTACAAATTAAAGCAAGCAAGAAGCAGTTAGCATGATCTGATTTGTATGGTGCCCATTTTTAGTGTCTTTGACTTTGACTTACCAACTGCTTTAATATGTAATATGATGTATACCACAACTGCTACTTACAGGAAAACAATGATTATGTATTAAACGCTAGATCTATTTAGGTGGTTGTAGTAGTAGTTGTAATAGTAGTCTCGGTATTAGTTCATTCTAAAATGAATCCTAAATATTGACATTGACATTTTGCACCACTTTTTTGTGAAATGAATACAATTACTGGTATAGTAAACATAGCAACTGCAACTCCTTTAGCCAAAACAGAAACATAACAGAAGCCTAATGCTTCTTAAAGCAGAAGCAGAGAGATCTTTAGTGGTATATAGCAAGGTCCTTTGGAAACTGTAACAAAGAACCTACAGCTAATAGTGAAACAGAAGATGTCTGAAAACATGTCATAATTTTAAACCAAGTACTGTTAGGAATTAGATGTAATTGTTGTGATTGCTTGTTCCTGCAGAGGCAGCTCCCGCAGTTGTGCAACCCAGACACACGTCAGAGGCTGGCTTTCAGAACCTTCGGTGCCGGGGCCAGGGCTGCGGCGCCGTGGGAAAGGCCATGCTGGAGGGCTACTGCAACAAGTGTTATGTGACTGAGCAAAGTGCCAGATTTAACCAAGCTGCTAGCAGAGGTTCTAGTTCCCCTCCCCTAGTCATGGTAAGTCATCCTGTTCTGTACTATTGCTTTTCGACTCAGCATAACTTGATTGGTGACTGATTAGTGTTGTGCAAAAAGCACATTTGAATCTATTTTCTTGTTTCTTTCCTCCCCTTCAGCGGGCCTCCAAACCACGTCCACCAGCGGTGCTCAATCAGGTTCAGTGTCGACGCAGTGGCTGTAAGAACCTGTCGCCCGGCTGCACTGACCTGTGTCCGGACTGCCTGAGCCGCGGGCAGCGCGAGGGCCGGCGTGCACAGGCGCCCAAAGAGAAGAGCAAGCAGCGCTGCAGGACGCAGGGATGTGACCACTATGCCAACCAGGAAAAGCAAGGGTATTGCAACGAGTGTGACCACTTCAAGCAGATCTACCGAGGCTGACCAGAGCCGTTTTTCGGCCCAAATACAAGGGGACTAGAACCTTGCACGTCGAGGTACGCAAATACTTCGAAATAAGGATTTCTGCAGCTAACCTGCCTACCTGTTCTTGGGTGGGGTTAAAGACCCAGCCGGTGCTGTAGATCTGGTGATTACCTCTAAAGCAAAGTTTTTATCATTTTGTATCATGTGTATAGGAACGAGTCTGGGGATGTTGACATAATGAAACTAATGATACACTGGCATCCAGTTGCACACATCTGTGTTATCTGTGATTTATATTGAACAGGGTAATAGATTGTAAACGATTTATACATTGCTGACAAATTTGAGGAAAATGACTTCAAAGGATTCTTTTTTTTTTTTTTTTTTTTTTTTTTTTCTGCTTTTGGGCCTTCGACACAACAAATTTTGACCAAAATTACTTAAAGAACGATAAAGACCGAGCCAATGTACATCACCACTGTGGACTGCAGTAAGCCAGTGGGGCCTGTAGAAAATACAGAAAGAAGAGCTACAGGGTTTCAGAGGTCTCAGAAAGACAACATTTGGTAGTTTTTTCATAGGTTAAGTGCCAATGAGAGTTTGCAAAGCAGTGCTCTACTTTTATTTCCTGCTGCATCATTTGATGTCTGCTGGCAGTACGGACCTATTGCCTTTTGAGATTGTTTTTTCTTTTTCTTCATTGATTACTTTTTCATGTCCTGCTCGCTCTTGAAATGATTATTCACCTGATTTTGCCTTGCTAGACCTTGTTCAGTGTCTTTTTTTTGTTACTGGCTATAGCACTGAACCTTGTTGGATTCTAACTTCCTTGCGTAACGTAAAACGAAAGAAATTCCAAAGTGCAATAAAACTGGTTTTCCATCACACCTCCTTAAACAACAGCATGTGACCAGACAAGAAGCAGTCAAAATAAAACCGAAGGGAAATGCCACACTGGAAAAAAATGTAATTATTAAAATTTTTAATAAGGTGGAACCATATGTGTAGTGAAATCCCTGTCAGGTTCAATGCTGTGTTTTAAAGAAAAAAATCAGTTATTTAAAGGTAAACACACATGTGTGTGTTGTGCACACCCACTCTTAGATCTGTGAATGCCCAGTTTGCTTTTTTTTCTTTTATTTCTGCAAGGGTTGTTGTATTCCCTTGTCTGTACTCTGCTACATTCACATAATGCCTCTTTTGCATACATTTGGTATGCAAAAACGTGTCTCTTTGGCTATGGATTTCAACGCTCGCAATAGACATGAGCATGGAAAAGTCGTTGGCTACTGTGGCTTTGCCGAGAAAAGAACATCTGTGTAATACATTCCCATTAATGATGTCTGATATTGTGGTAACACATATAACTTGTGGTGACATATGAGAAATAGGACCATGTGGGCCCATACGCAGACATGTGCTTTAGTCAAATGACACATTCAAGAACAATTTGCAGTCAGATCGTGAGTAGGAATTTGAGTGTCTGCTCTTCTACTACTGGATCTGAATTCAGTTCAGATGATCACAAATTTGCACAATACTTAATAAGCTGCTCTGGAATTAGTTGAGGTACTTCTGACTTCTGATATAGTGACATTCCAACTATAGACTTAGATGACAAAATACAAATTTGTGCAAACTTTCATATAGAGTATTGTATGAAAACTTTTTTTGTTTTGTTTTTTTTTGGGAGGAAGGGGAGTTGTTTGGTATTTATTCACAGCAAACATTATCTGTATTGTGTTTGAAAAATTATTTATATGTTGTTCCGAAATAAATTATTTTTAATAGGAAAAGTTATATGCGCTTCCTGTCTGTTTTCAAATACTGAAAGTATTTGATGATACGCCTCTTCGAAAACCCCTGTCTTGTAGAGCCGAACTGCTGGTGTATCAGTGAACATCTAACCATTCTGACCACAAAACCCTCTTGGCTGGTTGGTTTTGGCCGGTAGACTGAAAAAGACTTATCAATGCCAATGACGTGTGTATAACCCTAGCAACACTGCTGTATCTGATATACTTGTACCAGCATCACAGCTGTCTTGTGAATGATCCACCACCTATAAAATAGAAATTGTATACACTCTAATTGTGTACTTTCATAATGACCTAGGTACGAGCTCCCAAAATTGTGTTGCTAATAAAATGCTTGGTAATTGTAGCTAGGATAAACTACCACATTTTTATAGAAGCCATACTACAACATTAGTAATGGCTTTAACAGCTGACGCTAGTATTAGTCATACCGCTTGACATCAAGTCAGTAGTGAAAACTGCCACCAAGTCATCTACAGTCAAGCCCCCAAAAAACGCCAGCAGAAATTAAGAACAGGGAAATGACTGAAGCAATTGTTTCACTTTAGATTTGCCTGCCGTCTTTACTGTAACATGTCCAAAAAATCCTCAAAATCAATGACTGTAATGTTCTTTTTTTTTATAAGCCATTGTGAAAACCGCCGTTACAGAAACAGAGGAAGCAGAAGCTGGTGGGCCTCGTGTCATTTCTCAGGAAGTTTTGTGACCACGAATTACAACACATATCCTTTGTGAATTTTTTTTTTTCTCTTCACTTTGGCATTTTGTCGGTAATTTTTGTCGCTCTTTCTAACAATTCGATTCTGAAAGTCGGCCCACGGGACAGGACTTGGAAAAAAAATAAATAAAAGCAAGCAGCCCCCTTCCCATGCGACTGAGAGCTTGCCACTGACTCACAGCTGGAAGGAAAGTGTGCCTCAGAAGGGAGGGGATATTTGTTGTGAAGGAGAGGTGACATTTCAGAAGTGAGGGGGAAGAACCGGCGGCTGTGTGGGCGACCTGCAGGCCACAACCAGCTAAACTCTCAAAATAGTACACATGCAAAGCAGGATGCTAGCACAGTTAACATGGGACCTGCGTTGACGCACATTCTCATCAAATGTTCTTTCAGAGTCATTAAAAGAAACTTTGGCTAGAGGGCAAGAAAAATAGTGAAAAATAAAATTTTAAATTTCATTTTTAAATCATGGAAATGTTTAAATAATTTTTAAATAATTTCATTTTAAGTCTGCTACCTTTTGTTCAAATAAATTGCTCAGCAAACATTATTGAATTGTGAAATAAGCAAAAAAGAATAAAAGTTAAAGCAATAGTTTAGCAAAAAATTTGAAATCACGAGTTATTGTATATCAGTGTAATCAGTGAGCCATGTTCCCCAGACACTTATTGCTCCATACCCTTTTTAAAAAAAAAAAGGGGGGCAGCTGGTGGTCTGTTGGCTGGGGAGTTGCCCCTGCGATCAGAAGGCTGTGGGTTTGAATCCCAGGCTGCCAGTGGCACCACTGAGGTACCCGTGAGCAAGGTACTGTCCCATACACCCTGGGTGTTGCGTTGTTGGCTGCCCACTACTTCATTTAGTCAATGGGATAAAGGTAGTAAACAAGTTCACACTGAGTACTGCGCCGTGCTGTGGTGTGTTCACATATAACAAATGGCCACTTTACACAAATTTATAAGAATCATTTCCTCCTTGTAATTTTGGAAACATCCCTATATGAACTTTTGTAGGGAAATAACACAGCCCAATGTTTCAGGTCAACGTCATGTTTCCTCTACAGAGCCTTCTCAAATTCATGTTCTGCTTTATATTTCAAACTAAACTTAATGCAGTAAACTGCTCAAACTATTAGGACTTGCTAGTTAGCTAGCTGTTGTCTCCACTCTGACTTCTCAAAAAATGGTTAACATTACAAAGTTCACTTGGCTAGTTCATTAGCTCACTCAGGCTAGTCAGTCTGATTCTAAATGCATTCCTATTGACAAATTGGTGACCACAAAACTCTAACCATGAACTTAAGAACCCATTTATATACATAATGTATTATAGAAAGTAATGTGGTCCCTTTTTGTCATGCATGAACACACCACAGCATGAGCAATGTGAAATTCTTTCTCTGCATTTAACCCATTCACCAAAGTGGCAGCCGAGGAGGATGTGGGGACAGTACCTTGCTCAAGGGTACCTCAGAGGTACCACTAGCAGTCCTGGGATTTGAACCCACAACCTTCTGAACATAATGGAAATGCCCTAACCACTAAGCCACCAGCCACCCTAAACGTTGTCAGAAGTGACATAAAGAGCTGAGGAAGTATAATACTTTGTGAACACTGAGCCTTGTGAATAGAAGTATGCACCCAAAATAAACCCTGCAGTGGTGACAGCCATGTTTAAGTTTTGTCTGTACGTTGTCCATTTTTATAAAGGTCCTATAGTGTCATCAACCACATAAATAAGTCTATTCAACAACGTGATGCAGTTTGAGGAAGATGTGTGATCATTTAGTTATGTAGTTTGCATAATACTAATTGAATTACACTTTAAGACCACTCACCTTAGGCCCCCCTGATGTTGCCAACAAAACTCTGACCTAACAATGCATGGACTGCACAAGACCTCTAAAGTTGTCCTGTGGTTCCTGGCACCAGTACATTAGCAGCAGAAGTCCTGTAAGCTGCGAAGTGGGGTGTCCATGGGTCCAACTAGTTTGTCCAGAACATCCCACAGAGGAATGATCAGACTGAGATCTGGAGAATTTAGCGGGCAAATCTACACCTTGAATACAATTCCCAAACAATGTTTTCAGTGTGGCAGGAGCTTTGTTCTGCTGAAAGAGGTGTTAAGGCGTACCATTACCATGAAGGAGATACTCGGTCTGCAACAATGTTATTGTTGGTAGTACACCTCAAAGTAATGTCTGCATTAATGTCAGGTCCTATGATTTCCCACCAGAGCATTGCCTAGTGCAGCGGTCCCCAACCTTTATTTCGTCACGGACCGGTTTAATATTAGAAACTATTTTCACAGCCCGGCCTTTAAGGAGTGGCAGATAAATATACGTATACGTATTTATACAAATAATTGATACGCATAAATGGGGATATTTTAAACAATATACTAATGGGGTATCTTTAAAATATAATAATAAACGTAAATCCAATGTGTACTCGCAGCTCTATTAACAGCATTTTCATTACAACAAGCCAACAACATAACACGGGTAAAATCCACTCAGCACGCTAATGCTCTTTTTAAATAAAACCGAAATACTGTAAGTTATTTTTTTTTCTGTGCAGCCCGCGGACCGGTACCACATGACCAACGGCCTGGGGGTTGGGAGCCACTGGCCTAGAGCTTCACACTGCCTTGCCTTCTTTCCATTGTGCACCCTGGTGCCATCTCTTCCTCAAGTATGTGACACATACAGCCAGCCATCCACAAGATGTAAAAGAATATGATCAGACCACCTTCTTCCATTGTTCCATGCTCCAGTTCTGATGCTCAAATGCCCATTGTAGATACTTTAAGTGGTGGACAGGGGTCATCGTGGGCACTCTGACTGACTGCTTTGTTCTGAGTCCTTTCTATCAAAGACAGCATTACATTTCTCAGGAGCTATAGTAGCTCTTCTGTGGGAATAGACAGTCTACTCTTTGCTCCCCACATGTATCAGTGGGTACCCATTACCCTGTTGCCAGTTAACTTGTTATCCTTCCTTCGAACACTTTTGTTAGATACTAACCACTGCATACCCGGAACACTTTGCAGGACCTGACGTTTAGGACACAATTGATATTATCATTAACTGGTGTCCGTCCACTGATGTCCTAAACAGGGTGGAGGTAGCTCAGAGGGTAGGTTCGAATCCTACCTTCAGCACCACCACTGGATCCCTGAGCAAGACCCTTAACCCCAAGTTGCTCCAGGGAGACTGTCCCCTGTAGTTAGGGAATGGAAGTCTCTTTGGATAAAAGTGTCTGCTAAATGCCGTAAATGTAAATGTAAACATCAGGTCCTGTAAGGTGTTCCCAGTGTGCAGTGGTCAGTACCTAACAAAAAATGTTATTCTTCAAAACAAATAAAAAAATGTCCTGCAAAGTGACTCTTATTTGTCTTCATGACTTACCATTACCATTATCTGAGCCCTCTTCATGAGGAGTGACTCAAGATGCTTTTCCAGCTGTCTTAAAGAAACTACTTGTTGTGTAAACCTTCGGAAGACAAATATGTGGAAATAAAAGTGCTGAGACATTAACTCTGTCCTATAAAAAAAATGGAGGCACCTCTACTGATTAGCAGATTCAGCTACTTTAAGTCACACGCTGATCACACTAGTGTTATTACACGTGCATAGGAATCGGCGTAGAAAAGCAAAAGAAGTGCAATGGGAGCCCCTGGAGCATCCACACATGAGCCAAAGGTCACCACACCCAACACCAAGCATTCAAGATTTCTCATTAGTGATGGACTAATCATCCAACATCACTTCCTAATCTCGATAATGAACTAGGTGGAAACAAATCTTCAGATAATTGGTCAAGTATTGGCTAAACAGATCTCTGTAAACTTATGACAGACTTAGTACTACATATTAGCAACAGGCCAATGATGTAATGTTGTAATTTAATAGTTGGTTTAACAGAACCCGGTCTCGTGCAGCCAACATGATATACAATCTAATCAAAATACGCTTAATGTATTTGAATGCGCAGCGTGTAACACCACCAGTATCTGCGCTAACTGGTGACTAAGGGCCAGTAGGAGAGAAATAATAAGTTGATTCCTTATCATTTTTGCCACTGCTATTAAGGCGTTCCATTACAATGAAGGAGATACTCTTCCTACAACAATGTTTATGATGGTAATGCATATCAAAGTAATGTCTTCATTAATGTCAGGTCCTACGATTTCTCACCAGAGCATTGCCTAGAGCTTCACACTGCCTTGCCTTCTTCCCATTGTGCACCCTGGTGCCATCTCTTATTCAAGTATGTGACACACACAGTATCTGCGCTAACTGGTGACTAAGTACGAGAAAAAGTTGATAATTAGTTGAGTCCTTATCGCTTTTGTTCACAAAGCGATTGAAACAGGTTGAAATGCTGTGAGACGGGGAAGGTCCCTAACCCTAACCCTAACCCTAACCCTAACCCTAACCTTAATCTTAACCTTTATCCTAACAGTCAACAGTTAGCGCAGATACTGCCGATGTTACGCACTGTGCAATAAAATACATAGGGTGGAGAAGCGTTGTGCTATTTTGATTACATTGTATATCATGATGGCTGCACGAAAAGTCGTGAGATCAGGTTGGTATACCATGCCTGGGGTTTAAACTGGGTTTTTTAAGGAGAAAGAGGAAAGTGTAAATAAAGTACTGACAGTATTAAGGAACTGGACTCACCACACTGTTTCTGTATGGCCCAGTTAAGGTCAGCCATGTTTTCTGATTTGGTCTTGTGCAGAAAGTGAGAAGTCGTGACGGGAAAATAAAACAACACAGGACTTTCTCATGCTATCAATAGCAGATTGTGTAAAACATATCGCTGGCATTTTACAGCAACACGGGGAGAAACAAAAAGTATCTGCCAATAAGAGACAAGATTAATAAGATTATTGACCTTGTTTTCATATTATTGTCAGTATTGAAAGCGACCTAGCATTAGTTCATTAAATGATAAAAAAAAGTAAGTATATACATAAAATGTAAACAAAGAAATGTTTCATTATTAAAAAAACTGTTTATGTTGCTTTGCAGCATGAAATGAAGACATACAAAAAAAAATACAGCTGTATTTTCTCAACGTTGGAACCACCATTAGCTTTAGTTACTGTCTTGAGTCTTTTGGGATACTTTTGTACTGTGCAATATTTGCCCACTCTTCAACTGTTCCAGCTCAGTCAAATTGGATGGCGGCTTTTGGTGGACTGCAGTCTTCCAGTTATTCGACAGTTTTGCAATAATGTTTAAGTCTGTCTAATGTTTAAGTGTCCTTCAGCCACTGTGTGGTCAAATTTACTGTGTGTTTAGAGTTATTATAAGGTTAGAACTTTCTTCCCATTGACAGTTTCTGGCAGAGGGCAGCAGGTCTTCCTTAAGAATTTGACAGTATTTTCCCCAATTGCTGCTGCAGAGAAACCCCCCTATAACAGGATGCTACCACACCCATGCTTACTAAAGGAATGGTGATCTTTGGACAGGGCTCTGTATTGGCTTTCTGTCAGATGTGCCTTTTGGTGTTGAGGCCAAATAGTTTGATTTTGATCTTGTCTGACCGCAGCACCTTTTTCCACTTGGCCTCAGAATCGTCAAGGTGTGTTCTGGCAAAGCTCAAATGAGACTTAATGTTGCCTTTCTGGAGGAATGCAGCCCTCGTACACAAGCCACATGTGTGGAGCACTTATGATATTGTCGTTCCATGAACACAACAACCACTCATTTCCTTAAATTCCTGTAACTGCTTCAAAGATGCCATAGGCCTATTGGTACACTCTCTGACCTTTTCCCTCTTCCAGTTGGATCCAGTTGAATAATAGGATCTAAAGAGGGTTGTAGTGATACAAACACTTCTTAATTATAGATTTTACTGTTCTCATAGGGACAGATAAAGACTTGTCATGAAATGTTTGACAGTGCCTTGCTGTTGATTGTTGATTCTTTGCTCTTAATTACACTACTAAGCACTGGAATGCTCCTTTTTTCTGTTGCTATTATATCTTTCAGTTAGATCTTTTAAGTTACATTGAGTAAATGTGTGCTTTCATTTCAGGCTGCAAAGCAACTAAACATTCTGAAGGGGGATATTCTTTTGCGTACTTACTGTAAATTAGGTATTGGATTTGCCTTTGCATTTGCCTTGTTTTCAACAGAACATATTTTACCTATAAGATTAAAACGATCTTCTTCTGTTGAGGTTGTTGTTGTTGTTATTTTTATTATTATTATTGTTATTATTATTGTTGTTGGTGTTAGTGGTAGTGTTGGTATTGTTATTATTATTATTGTTGTTGTTGTTGTTGCTATTTTTATTATTGTTGTTGTTGTTTGTTGTTGTTGTTATTATTATTATTATTATTGTTGTCGTTGTTGTTGTTGATGTTGTTGTTGCTATTGTTATTATTGTTGTTGTTGTTTGTTGTTGTTGTTATTATTATTATTGTTGTTGTTGTTGTTGTTGATGTTGTTGTTGCTATTGTTATTATTATTATTATTTTTGTTGTTGTTGTTGCTATTATTATTATTAATATTATTATTATTATTATTATTATTATTATTATTATTGTTGTTGTTGGTGTTGGTGGTGGTGGAGTTGGTGTTGGGGTTATTATTTCACAGAAAACATGCCTCACTTTTTTTTTACTGAGGAACTTTCAGTGATCTTTGCTTCATTGTAGTTTGGGAACACCTTTGGTTTCCCTCTTCCAGAAAGTTTTGGAAATTCTGGAAACATTTTAACTTGAGGCTCCCTATGACCAACCCGAGTGTAGACCCTCTGGTATTCTATAAAGTAGTATAATGCGAGTATTAGAGAATTATGTGCACATGGAATTACAGAGCAGGGAAGGGAAAATGTGTTTTTGAAGATCTAAGGAATACGTGTTGTTTTCCAGAGGCTAGTTCCCATAAAGAAGACTCTTCAGTGGACAGTCCCTAATCAACAGTGTAATTTGGAACAGACGGTTCATTCCTTATTTATAAGCGTGCCAGGTGCTCTGCTGTGTCATTCCCCAAATACTGGGGGAAAATGTAAGACTGCGAGGAACTCTCAGGTGTTAAAATAAGGCTATTGCATTATTTATGGTGAAAGGAAGCTTAAATTCAACTTCTGCCTGTTCCACAATCGACAAATGTGAAACACAATGTTCACTGCACTACGTGAGTTTGGGGTGGACCATGAATTAAAAATGTTATGATTAACCATGTATTCACAAAGACAGCTGCCCTCTCAACCCCCTTTTACTTGGACCTGGGTTCGATACATTTGGTTGTCCCACCGGCACTATTAGTTGTAAGCCTTTCTTAACCAAAATCACATAAGGTCCCAAATCCGAAAGCTCTGGATATGGTCAGAGGGTACCTAACAAAAGTGCAAAAGAAATCCTGAAGCTGACTTGGATGACACCAGGTTTTACTGCCCAACAATATGCAATCACTGAGTGTGTGAATCACTGAGAACGGAAAGGGAATTCCATGTTTATAACTATTCAGTGATGAACCTTTGTCTAACCAGATCCAATGAGTCAGGAAAAGTTCCAGAGTTTATCTGGTTACTCAAGGTGCATTCCAAGAAGGCTTCATCAAAGCTTCCAGTTAGAACCTTTGAAACCGAGCTCAATGTACAGTTTGTGTAAAGTTCTTAGTTTACTGCTACTGTAATTGCATGACATAAATTATTATATATAATATAACTTATAAATATATAATATAATTGACCATTAGGCAGTGAATGAACTTGACTATAAACCTAAATATAATATATATATAATATATGTATGTAAATATATTATATTTAAGTTTATAGTGAAGTTAATAGACTGCCTACTGGTCAATTGACAATAAATTTGACAATAAACTTGAAAAGCTGAAATATCTCACCCAGCAGTGTGTGGAAAGCACCCGAGGTCTAAAGTTCATTGGGGTATTTGGTAATAGGAAAGTGAAAGAAAAGACCCTGTTCATAAGCACTTACTACTATTACAGTAAGTCCACATAAATGGCCTCATGTTCTCGTTGTCACTCTAATAATTTAAAAAACTGCCGACTGGAGTAAGATCACTATCAGAGAGACCAAAACTGAAAGTTTCTCTCGTGATGAGCAGCCATGAGAGTGAGGCTGGGAATAGGAGAATGATTTGCATGCCAGTATCTGATTCTGGGCCTTTCTAGTAGTCTTAGGGGTCACGCTGACTCACCCTCTGCTGAGCAGACCGGATCCCGTAAATTTAACCAGCATTTCATTCTGATTCAAGAAGGGTAGCGAGCTCTTGAGTTCAGGGGGTTGTCCCCAGTGAATATTTCAGTTTTGAGCTAGAACTCAAGTCAAATGAAGCAGGGCTGAGAACCCCCAGGGTATGAGTGAGTGAACTCCAGTATGGCTAAGGCGGAGGAGTGCACTTTTAGGGCCTTGAAGGGGAATCACTCTGTCAGGTGTTCTTTTTTTTGGTGGGGCAACTTTTCAGTGAGTTACCTTTTGACTCACAGACCGAGCAGCCAGACACCAGAAGCCTTTGAATAATGGCAACAACGGTAGAGGCAGGTTTTGGCACCACAGCATTACACATCTGAGAAAAGCCACACATACAGCTCGAAATCTCTTAAAAAAAAAAGGCCCTTTTTATAGTCGCCGCAAAAGTGAGATAGGATGTGGCCTGACAACTCACTGATAAACTTTAAATCAGCACTTTTTCCTCCTGCACTTAGCAACTTTTGAGATGAAGCTAGGCTGTTAGACAGTGGACCGTCTAACGCCCTCCAAGCAAACTGTAAGAGCATAAGAGCATATAAGAAGAACAGGGGTTCCTCTCAGAGAAAAAACCTAGTGTTTTGTGATTTTTTTTGGTTAGGAAGGTGAGGGAAATGCCAAATTCTTTGATCATTTTTGGGGTTTTTTCCAATCTACTCATGAAAATACCATATTCATCCAGACAAAAACCAGTAAGAGGTACCATTCAGAGATACAGTGCTTCTATTGATGTATGAATCAGAATAAAGGCTGTGCTGGCAGTCCAAAGACATAAAAGCTACAGGGTGAAACTGAGATAAGACTTAAATTTGGGCTTTTCATACTGACTCCTGTTTGCAATGACATCATGGCCAGACACCTCTGATGACATCATACTCCTGGATCTGTACGGGGATCTTAAAAATGAGTTGCTGCCATCTTGTGGCAGGAACACTCCTCACATCAACATGTTTTTAAAACGTCAGAACGGCCTTAAAATAAATAGGGATCTACCAGGTACCAGGAACAGTACAATAACAGAGTAGAGCAATTATAATATAATAATATAATATATTATAAATGTGCATAATTACCTTGGTTTGATTTTCGTTTGGTTGAGTTTTGGTCCCAAACCGATGTTTAGGATTGTTTAAGCATGAAATCAGACTTCATTCTCATGCGCAACAAGGTATTTGGCATTTATGAGACCTGGGCTGTTTATATCTAAACTTTATGTTAAAAACAAATTGAACTCATTTTGATCATTTTAATTCATTTGGTAGCATAGCTCACATTACTTTACTTACTTGCTGAGATTAAATCATTTATAAAAAAAAATAAGAATGAAACAACGAAAGGCAGTCACAGTTGGACATTTATTTGAAATACAAATTTGTTGTTTGTTTTTAACGATCAAAAAATGTATTTAATTTATACTTTCTCACAAGAACGAACACACAAGTAAAAATGCCATTTTATTTTCTGCTGCCTCCTACTGGAGAGGAGTGTAACAGTGTTTTTTTTGGGTTTTTTTGTAGTTTGTCCATTTCTATGGCAAAATCCACAGCTGCTGTTCATTAATACAATTAATACAGTTTATTAAGCACCTAAAATACTTGACATGTTTGCTGTGTCTATGTTTTTCAGCAGGTAGCACCTGCTCCAGGTGTGAACTTGTTCACCACCAGCGGACCTTCAGTAACTGAACAGCCTCAACACCAGGATTAGGGTTTGTAAGCTGGTAACGGTTTTAGATTTTCAGAATTACAAGATATTCTATTATATTTTCATACATTTCAGTTATGCTGTTTCATAGTATAGTAACTTTTTGTGTGTGAAGTAATCAGTTTTGTGTAAACCATTAGTGCAGGTCATGATGGTCAAACCCCTCAGGGTTCAGACGCTCAGGTAATAATGGGTTGAACCGACACACATTTACTAAAGTATTGGTACAAAAGTTTTAGGACGCCTGTCTGTTACACCAACAAGAACTTTAATGACATTGCATTCAACTACATAGATTTTAATATGGAGCTAGTACCGCATTTCAGCCCAAAGGTGTTGGATGGGATTGAGGCCAGGGATCTGTGTGGCCAGTCGAGTTCCTCCACACTGAACTCCTCCAGCCATGTCTTTATAGAGCTTGCTTTGTGCACTGGGACACAGTCATACTGGAATAGAAAAGGTTCTTAACCAAACTGGGTCCAGGGATATGGTGTTGTGGAAAATGTCTTGGTCTGCTGAAGCACTAAGATCACCCTTCACTGGAAGTAGGGGGTCTAGCCCAAACCCTGAAAAACGTGCTAAATACGATTGTCCATATTGTGTAGTTTCGTAATTTCAGAATTAAAAGATATATGTTCATGCATTTTGGTTGCACTGTTTCATAGTTCAGTACATTTTTGAATGAGAAGCAATTTGTTTTGGCCTGTTCGGCTAATGCAGGTCAGAAAGGTCAGAAACTCATGCATGTTTTTTAGGAAATTATGCGTTGCATAGTCACACAAACCAGGCTCGAGTGTGTTGAGAACATTCTCGCACTGATACAGATTCTAAAGGCAGTCAGACTGGATTTTAATTATCAGCTAGTCAATTATTTGTCTTGGTTTCAATGTACACTCATACCTGAATTTTCATTTGAAACACATTCATAAGCTGGAGTGCTTTCAGCAGAGCTTATGGGAAACACATGACAAACGTTCATGAATATGAATATATACTTTTAAAATAGGTTCTAATGCTAAATGAAGAAACAATAAGGTTTTTATACATCAGTCACTTTAGTACTAAGTGGTGCAAAAAGTTTCACCATTGCAGCATAAATCTAGTGAGAAGAAACCAGACCTGGCCAAGAACAGCTTCTAGGAAAGGATACATCTAGAAACTGTAGTTTAAGAAGTTTACAGTGTTTTTATATCCAGCTCCTGGTGATGCACAGCACAGCAGTTTCACCATTCTGCTCCCAAACCCACCATGAAGGGCTTGGTAAGTTTCCATTTACATTTACGGCATTTATCAGATGCTTTTATCCAAAGTGACTTCCATTCCCTAACTACAGGGGACAGTCTCCCTGGAGCACCTTGGGGTTAAGGGACTTGCTCAGGGATCCAGTGGTGGTTTGCTAAAGATAGGATTTGAACCCATGACCTCATGGCGCAGAGGCAAGAATCCTACCCACTGAGCTACCTCCACCCAGTTGGACCACTGGTGATGACTGAACTCATGCAGTGCTGCAAGTCATCAAAAAATCTGTCCTAACTGATTAACTGTTCACAATGAATTAACATCTTAGTAGAACAAAAACACATTTGGTTTGGTCTTTCCTTTTATTACACTTTGGTTTGAACTGAATGTTATACAGAATGTAATTAAAACATCTAAATAAGAAAAACATTAGTGTTGGAAATTAGAAGTAAAATAGTAAAAATCCCTAAATCCCTGTTATTGCATAGCATCTTTCTACACATACGGTAAAAAAGGAAGTTGCTTGAGCAACACAAAAACATTCATTAGTCCACTCATACTAATCTGTGCCACACACACAAAATCTATACAGCATTTGAGGACAGTAAGAGCACTGTGGTGAAATTAGCACATAAGTACGACCCTTGGCTGACCCGGGGCCAATATGACATGACTTTGATATCATTCAAAAAATATATACTCCCTTTTTTTTTTTACAAAACGCTCCGCAAGCTTACTTGAATAACATTCAACAGCAGAAAACTCAACTGCCTATACAAAAATAGACCTGATACAGCCGCTACCGCTATTGGAGTAAGATAATACTTTACAGATTACCATTGCAACCCTATTGCGCTTTTGATTTGTTATAGCCATGTATTAATGACCTTAGGGTGTATATGACCAAACCAGCTATTTTTTAAACCTTTTATAAAGCTTATCTTAATGTAAAGTGGTCTGATAAAGTGTGTGCTCTCTCTCAGTTACTCAGGGGAGTATCCATGAACGCTCTAACCACAGATCAGAGACTTGCACCTTCATACAAATCGTCTGTTTTTGAGGCTGATCCAGGTTTATGATGTAAAAAGGATAAAAACTGAAATGCTGGTGATTTAACAAGCCTTCTGAATGTGACAATTCCCCGAAAAATCCCCGAAAACAACAAAGTGGAGAACGAAGGTATTTCTAACTATTTAGGACAGCAGTTCCTTAAAACCCGAAGCAGGAACTGCTGCAAAAAGCACACTCGGCATAGTGTCGGTGTAGACCTTTGAATGTAGGCCTTCAAACAGCCTTAACGTCTGTAATACTGCACATGTGTTATCCATGTTCCCTTTCTAATCATTGGCAGGTTCCCGGTTGGGGCTTTTTAATGTCATTATACAGTCAAAGTATGCAGGCCATAGAAAATGCTGTTTTTTCGGATGTTGACACTTGGTGATACGAGGCGAGGTGGGGTTTTTAGGCTGATGTGTAGATGTATTTGGTTTTTCCCAGGCCGGTGAGTTCGTCTTCATAGCGGGGCAGACAGCAGAAGAGAACCCCGCAGCCCATCATGAGGATGGTGGCTCCCCACCCGAACCCATACGCCCAGGTGTAGTCATAGTGGCCTTCGAAGATCAAGTCATTAAACTTCACAGGGTAGATGATGAGAGCGATGATCTGGAAGATTACTGGAATGACAAAAGCCATGTGATCAGTTTAGTAAGCTGAACTTCAGCATCTCCTGTATCTAAAGCGTACAGGCAATCGCTACGGCCCATATCTGAATGATTTTCCACAAAAAGCGCATTTATAATACTATGGGCAGTTGCTCAAATTACAATGGTATTTGAAGAGTTTCATATTAGTTTCATAATATTTACTAATAAGCCCATAGAGCTTACTGACAATCAGCAGATCTTGTGGTATGACTGGACTAGGCCTTCTACTTTTGTCCCTAGTCCAAGCAAAATGACTGCTCAAATTCTACTTTTAGTGTGAGACCCTTAGATAAACCAAAACTGCACTTAAATATGTGACATCACTGCATATTGCATAAACGTCTTCAACTCTGAACATTGTTCATTTAAACAAATGAAGTACATTATGAATCAATAATAATCATTAATCAGAGATTTCAGGCTGTAGTAAACAATTCAAACTGACTTTAGGAAAAGCCTAGATCTAGTCAACAGGAAACTACAAAGGACAAACGGTGACGACATGTATCATGTATCCATTTTGTTGCGCACAGGAAATTCCTTTGTAAAAAGCTTCCTAAATGAGTTTTCAATAAGGATGCAATGTTAACCATGCTTAATACTGCTAGGACTGACATGCCATTACAACACGAGTGAATTCCTATACGGGTCATAAGTAGGAGATACTAGTGGTGCAACGGATCAAAAAATTCACGGTTCAGATCGGATCATGGTTTTAAGTCACGGATCGGATCAGTTTTC
>JBBPDC010000149.1:7894337-7905242 GCA_037974485.1 Hemigrammopetersius urotaenia | reverse complement strand
GTGGTCATTTGTATATGTCTGTCCTATCTTCAAGCCTTTCTTCCTGTCCACCCTAAATTAATTATCATGTGAATAACTCCAAAAAAAAAAAAAAAAATCAAACCTAACATTTCCTCTGTCTATCATTTTAAATGCACTGATCCTGAACATGTAAATAAAATTCACTTACTCACACATCCATGCGAAGTCGGTAAAAGGTCTGCCCTTTTTTGCGATGGCATGGGCATTTCTAAAAAGAAGCTGCATCTTCTCCAACTCCAAAGTCTTCCCCGCAACACTGTCTTCAACGGGAACCGTCTTAGCGGTTTTTATTTGAAGGCTCTCCGGGTGACTTCGAGCATTCTCGTGGTACTTTACTGCCTCGATTTAAAAATTACTGGTCCCCACCACGAAACTGTTAGTTTTATTTTTTTCTTTCGTGTGCTCACGGCAAATCTGACAAAACATGACCGCATTTTTACTATCAAACACTAGCCAATGATGACCTGTCTGCCATTTACAATTAAACTTCCTTCTCTTTGTTTCGCACGCTCTGTCAACATCTGCCTCCTTCCTCTTCTCACCTCTTCCTGATCCTGACGTCTGTCCTAACCACTGCAGCATTTTGATTTTAGCTTATTTCGCTGTCCAGCTCAGTCCTCTTTGCTCATCCGATATTTCCTATTTCTTGTTTGTATTTTCGCGCTCTCGTCGTTGATTGGACCCGCAAACCGAAGCGTACAATATCTGCGCGCTGCTGCCAAAGGTATCTAAAACGTCACCCGTAGTGTAGTGTTCATGTGAAATGTAGGACGGAGGGGACAAACGACCCAGAGCGTTTCTGACAGGATTTGCATGATTGGCTTATGCATCACCGGCCAAACTGGCTGGTAAGTTTTTATCAATACCCGCCAAAATGATTATTAACCCGCATTTGGTGGGTTGGCGGGTGTTAATTTCGAACCCGGCATATACATATATGTAAACTCTATGTCTAAATGTAGACTAGGTAGGTTGTATGTAGGTACACAATGAGTATGTGTATACAGTACACTGTATGCACAGAGTGGATATATAATTAAATAGAACACTGTAGACACACACACACACACATACAGACAGGTATTGGCAAATTTTTACTTTGTTACTTTTATTCAACCAGCAAGTTTCTTCGTGGTTGGAAATGACACAGCCGTCTCATGACAGAGGCAGAGGCATCATTGTGAAGAAAAATATTTCTTAGCTGAAATTTACATTTGAACAAAAGGTGGCATGTCCAACATTATACAGTGCTGTTGGGTTGTAAGCAAGGGAAGACTAGGGATATGCAGATCAAGGCCTCCAGTGCTAGAGTCCAGCACAGCTTGATTTCCCTTCTCCAATTCATCTACTAAATTTAGTGATTAATGCATGACAAGCCTCCACTGACTTCATGCTTTATGAGCTATTACAGCCTTATAACCAAAGCTGGTCTCCTAGTCTGTGTAACACGACACCAGATGATGTTCTGGTAGTTTAAGTGTAAGTAATAGTTAAGAAGATTGCATGCATTGAATTTAGCCTTAGTTATTTCTTATGCAGACTACAGTGTTTCTAATATTAATATATATTTGTAGCTTTAACAGGAAGCCCTTACTGTTTCGGTTTGATTTTCCAGGGAGGTGCAGATGAAATGAGGAAAATCCCTGTTCCGGCCCACCGCTACACACCACTGAAGGAAAACTGGCTCAAAATATTCACTCCCATTGTTGAGAACCTGCAACTTCAAGTCCGATTTAACCTCAAAACAAGAAATGTTGAGATTAAAGTAAGAACATATCATTTATATTTTGAGTGTTTCTACTCTGACTGTTTTTTTCTTGAAACTCATTTACTGTGCATTTTGTTTTGAAAGACATGCAAGGAAACACAAGATATCGGAGCCCTCACAAAAGCAGCAGATTTTGTAAAGGCATTTGTTCTGGGATTTCAGGTCGAGGTAGGTATTTAGAGTACGTTTTTATACATATATATATACTGTTAGCTGTGTTGAAAAAGGTAGCTCTCTTTATAAACTCTAACCTTATGAATCACTTGATAGGATGCACTTGCGCTCATCAGATTGGATGAACTGTTTCTGGAAACATTTGATGTCACAGATGGTAAGTTTATATCTATTTATCTGACCTGTCTCTTATTTTATAATGCCTTATATTAGATATTCTAATAAATGTGCTATTATTTTGGCAGTTAAGCCTCTCAAAGGAGATCACTTGTCCAGAGCTGTTGGTAGAATAGCAGGCAAAGGAGGAAAAACTAAATTTACCATCGAAAATGTCACCAAAACGAGGATTGTGCTTGCAGACACGTGAGTCCAGTCATTATCTACGTGTTTTATTAGTTGACCTTAGGTCTTTTGTTTTAACAATGTAATGTCAGTATAATGAGAGAAAAGTACCAGTTCAACTTGAACTAAGGTGCTGCCTTGCAGAGACAAAATAATTTTTACATAACTCTTGTAAATCCTACATTTCATACTGTGTGGCATTCATCAGATAGCTTTTCTCATGAAGGTCAGGCTGAAACATTGTTTTATTGTATCAAGGAAATGAAGTGCCCTGTGGCCACTGTATAAATGTAATCGCCAGAGGTACTCTAGCACTTTAATGAGAGATTCCTTGCATAGCACAATGTGACTGAATGTATTCTTTTTATATTTTACAGAAAGGTTCACATATTGGGGTCTTTTCAGAATATAAAAATGGCACGGACAGCTATATGCAACCTCATCTTAGGTAAGTAAAGTCTGAGGCAGGTAGACATTTTATGTGCGTCATAAACAGCAGGGACTGGACTGATGTTTCCTTTTACCCCTACAGGGAGCCCACCATCAAAGGTGTACGGGAACATTCGGACGGTTGCTAGTCGTGCGGCAGAGAGATTCTAAACCTGGATGAAGCTTTCTAATTCGTAACCTGCCACAGACCTCATTGACTGAGAGAGAAATGTGGCAAAGTATAGACTTGCAGGAACGTTGGCCTGAAATATAGATCGACGGGAACTGTCTAGTCATCAGAAGATGACTGATGGATCACTAAATGCTATGAATATCACTGAAAATAAAGAACACATTGCTGGAAATGAGGCAAGTGGTGGATTCAGTAAAAAAGGCGATGTTTTTAAAGATTTATTTATTTTCTTACAGTATCAAGTCAATGTATTCCCACAGTAGGCAATATAATGCAGCATGCAGAGTGGACATCCCTCACCTGAAATGCGGTGATGTCAGATGACAACTCATGAGTGAAATACCCATTTCATCAAAGTGGAGTTGGAGAGAAATTAACCATTTCCATATAAAGTATGAATCTTTGAATCTAAAATAATAATTTAAAAAAACCCTCTACAACCCTTAAGGTATTTTGTTTGACTGAAGAAATCTCAGGTCAGTTCACTCTTAATTAAATCGAAGGAAAAGGAAATATTACCAATTATACTCAGGTTAACTAAACTTAGGCAACACCCATGAGTCTCAGATATTTGATATTAACATCACAACCTAATTGTAAACAGTAGTAGAGTTCTGTAAATCGGAAAACATGCAGAAAGGAACATTTGCATGCAAGCACTGGAGAAGCTCCAAGGGTTCCATGACACAAGAGTTGTGATTAAAGTAAGACTGAAAAGATGCACAGACAGGGTAAAGAAGGAAAAACCCTGTATTCAGCCTAACTGTTTCCATGCCAATATCTTGCACTATGAGTAGGGTTACGGAGTTGCAGCAGTTGGGTGTGTCATATTGAAATTACAGTACACAGTTCTTCCAGATGAGGGCATTCTGTAGTTACGGTACGATTTTAGTTTTTAAACAAGAACATTGCTGCCAGCAGTTTAACCATACAAGTCGATCCAATGGATCATTCTGGTGCTTCAGAACATGCTCACGGATGGAAGCACGGAAATGCACCTAATAAGCATTGATTTTCCAAAAGATTAGAGTTGCCTTAAAGAAGCTGATGTTAAAGTAAACTATGAATACAGTTGTTTTCTTGGCCTCTGTTACGACTGGACTGTCTCACTGAGTTAAACATAAGTTACTCTGCAATAATATAAACATTTATAAATAAACATTCTATCACAATATAAAATGCTATCGTGGAACATGATTAAATGCAAGAATGACAATTCTCATATCACAAAGTGTAAAATGGAAAAAAAAATGTTCACTTGAATAAAAACTGCATCAAAACAGTATGCAAATCAAACTAGTTTCCCTTAATAACGATGGCAGGCAGTATTTCTGTCTGGTTTGTCAATTCTGTGTTCTGCTTGGCACATCATAACCGATTTCTGTTCTGAACTGAGATTTTGAATATTATTTCCCTCCTTTGAAAGCCACCTATATACTTATGTAGAAAAAAACACAGACAATAAATATTTCAAAAAAATTATTACAAAACAAAAAAAATGAATAAGCCAACCCGTCTTCCCTTCTCCAGATACAGATGCTCTTAGCCATTTTTCAGTCAGTAAAGTGCTACACCAGGTTATTGAGAGGACTCAAGTTCAATAACACTTACACGTTGGCTTCACCAGGCTCGTGTTAGCAAAAAGGTAGCTTCACAGAATAAATACTTCCGTTGAAATATAAAGAGCATTTGCTGGATATCTTGAGCAGATCATCAGAGATGGAAAGGAAAGCGCGTGTTGTGGTGGGTAGGGGGCTGGCAGGACACTCACACGTCCACTACCATCTTTTTGTGTATGTCGAGACCACCGACAACCTGAAAGAAAGCATATGAACTGTTACTATGCAGATCCTCAGAATGCCGAACAAAGTTCCACTGAATTGAAATGGCCATCCCAATATATAGCGGTCCATTTTTTTAAAATTCTGAAAATAATGACAGCTGCCATTTACAGTGGGTTGTATGCTTCGGATTTACATCTTTAACATGATTCTGCAAGAGTTATCAGTATGTGCCAAAATAAAAGCATTTGAATTAAATAAAGGTACTTCACATCACTGTATTGATACTGTGCCAAAAATATCACAATCCATGTAGTTTTTTTCTCCCACCTCTAGTAATTTGTATCGGATGGTAGCGATCCTTTTCACAGTTGTCGCAACACTTTGTGCAATAAAACAGTACGATGGAAAATTGAACTATTTCAGCTTCAATATTTGTTGATGGTACAGGACTTTGAGCGCTGGTGGCACGCCCAGTTTTCAGAAAGAAATGGAAAAAGGAAAACTAGTGCAAAAGGAAAGAGGACGAACAAAAGGAGCATTGTCTATCTGCATGGGCTATTGGGGTTTTCTTCCCAATATATATTAGTGCTGGGCCGTTATCGACGTTAACGTGCTGCGATTAAAAAAATTCTTTTTTTGATCTTATTGGGCGATTAAAAAAATATTGCCGTTAATCTATTCACAAAGTTGGGTTGGGAGCTGGGTCTATACTACGCAAGCTATGATGACTTTCACCGTGATATTTTAGCACGGGTTTACTCTCTCTGTCTGTCTGTCTGTCTCTCTCTCTCGTTCGGGACTTTTCCGGATCTCGCCCGTTTTAAACCTCTCTCGCATGCACTCTCTCACTCTCTCTGTGTACCCCTCTCTCTCCCTCTTTCACTCTCTCTCGTTCGTGACTTTTCCGGAGCGTGCAGATCGTCTCTCTCTCTCTCTCTCTCTGTATCTTTCTCTCTCTCTTTCTCTCATTTACACTCTGTCTCCCTTACTCTTTCTCTCGGTCTCTCTCTTGCTCTCTTGTTCCTGACTTTTCCGTATTTAAACCTCGGGTTTATATTTACATTTTCTTTAAGGGTAATGTATTAAACTGAGTTCCAAATGCAATTAAAGTGATCTGGGAGAACATTTGGTTTACACTATAAAAACAGGCATTTTAAGGCATTTCTTTGACCAAAACACAACAACGCGGTTTTTCACTCTACGGGGATTAACCCCAGAATTACTGGGGGTTACGTTACAAGATGCCAGTACATCATTTTAATTCAGTAATGATAGCTAGACTTATTTTTCATTTCAATTCAATTCATAGTCTTGTTTCTAATTGTAAAGTGCGTATCTGCGCTCAGTGATATCTTGTATGAAATGTTAGGATACATCATTTATAAATAGTAGAATAATGACTATATATTTAGGGTGGCTTGGGATCATTTTGGGCGGTGGGGCTTCAGACCTTCAGCAGAATTCAAATGAGTCATTTTAATCTAGATTAATCTAGATTAATTCCAAGATTACAGTGACATTACTCTAGACTAAAAAAATTAATCTATGCCCACCACTAATAAACTAGGAATTCAAGCTTGAGAAAGGATTTTTTTTTTACAGATCAGTGTGTTTCCTTCACACTGAGTGATTCCATAATAAAAAAAGTCAAATAACAATTAGCTTGAGGTATGTTTCAATAAGCCAGAATTATTAAACCAGTATTAAAAGTTGTGTGTGTCATTTCTGACATCTGTTTATTCAATACAAAGTAAAAAGAAAACCGACTGGGCATCCCCTTATGTGATCTGATTACATAATTTGTGCCAGGGTGGTTGTATTTCCAGAGACACTTACAGCACAGAACTCTTCGAATGATATTCTCCCATCACCATCTTTGTCTGCATTGATGATGGTCTTATCTACGATCTGCTGCAGCTGTGTGTCCTTCAAGTTGTTCCCCACCATCATCTTCAATACCTGGAACAGTTCCCCATTGGAAATATATCCATCCTTGTCCATATCATAGATCCTGAAAGCAACTGGAGATATTCAGAAATATGTTTAGATTCAAGCAGAGTGCACCACTGGGGTTCAGCATACAGGGGAAGAACGGGTTTTGGACTCACATCGAAGCTTCTGTTCCTTATCTCCCTTTACGCTGAACTGAGAGACACCTTCGATAAACTCTGATGAAGGCAAAGTATGGTTACACATGAAAAAAACTTGTAGAGAATATGAAAACGGTAGAATTTGTTCCAGCATTCATTTGTAAAGACTTTATCATAGCAGGGGTAATTTAGAATCTTAAATTTCAGGGATGCACCGAAATGGGTTTTTTTTTTGGGCCAAAACTGAAAATTAGGAAACACTTGGCCAAAAACCGAAACATCGAAAGAAATTATTATGGCTTGGACTGTGTGTACTTACTTCCCTGAATTCAAGCACAACACTTGCATAAATTAATATTCATGGTTCAAAGAATAAATCTGTTACAAAAGTATGAAAATTCAGAACAAATGCTTTAAAACTGTTGAAGGATATAACAACACTCTCTGTAGGCCTATAACAAAATGGTATACTCTTATCTTTTGTTTAATGCTGTTAGCCTTGGCGCAAAAACACTGGAAAACTTTTCAAAACCGTCCGCCACAGACGGAGTGGGTGTGTGTCTCTTCTGTGCTCGATCGGGATGTTTTGATTTTATATGATAAATTAAAGTCTTTGGCACGGCACTGCTCTGCACGCTTTACAAACGTCTTTCCGTGTGACTTTCTTAGTTGTATCGAAGTGTGCCCACACGGCAGACATGTTGACTCTAATCCAATGTGGTGTGTACAGGTTACAGTGGTTGATTGCATAATCACTGTTTCAGTCGCATAAAAAAATAATTCTCGGTGACTGAATATTCGGTGCATCCCTATTAAATATCAAGCCAATACCACCAGAAAATGCTTGACTGGAGGAAATAAATTATTTTATAAGAAATCTAGGTTGAAATATAACAGAATGGTTTGTTCATGTGTTCAAAATTAGGTCATGTGATGAGTTACCACATGTAGACTGATTTGAACAATAAGCTAGCTTAATTTATTTACCAGTAGAATGTCTAAATCTAATCTCTGGTTTTATTCAAAGCATTTCTGACATCAGGCAGATATCTATGCACTGCATGACCAACGTCGTTTGTGCATTATTGATTAAATGTATTAGCGAAGTCAACAAGATATGCCTCACCTTTAAAGTCCACTTCGCCATTGCCATCTGTATCAAATATATCGATAACCCTCTGCACCAGCGGATTCTGCTGCAGCTCCGGCAAGGACATGAACTCCTCGACACTTAGGGATCCGGAGTTATCTAGGTCAAGTTTCTTAAATCTCTTTCCTAACCTCTTAATCTCATCGGCATCGACTACAGAGAAGAAAGGGCAGAGAGTGAAAAGAAGAAGAAAAAAAAACAGTTTGTAAGATAACAGTCCACCACATGTGTTCATTTAACCCAACAGTAAATAATCTACATCCTGTAGTCTGGGGCTTCTTCCCAAAGGCAAAAGTGTTTTCTGTTCTAAACAGAGACTTATCACTCACACTATACCTCCAAGCCATGCTGCTCCCTGCACTCTCTACTATAGACAAGTTTCGGATTAATATATCTCCGTTACAGACCATAAGCTTCTTCAAACTGCCTCATAATCCTTTGCACTGTCACCCCTGAACTCTTTTCAGTTCTACAAAAGATCTATTAATCTTTAGATTAACCTTTTGGACAGAGTGGAAGCCTCTTGGACTTGAGCCCAATGTGTCCCGGCATCCCCACATGCACTCCCCCCTATGCTCTTTAAATTAAGATATAGGCTATATTAATTGCGATAAATAACTAAAAAATAAATTGCTATACAATATGCCTCAAGCCTATGATACCATAAAACCAAGTATGTTACTACTAGTAATATATATTAAGTTTTAGCAGAGTGGGACAGTCGAACACAAATCCATGCATTGATTATGAATCATGTTTGGATAAATATAAACTCACAGCTTTATGTGGTCACAGTCAAATCAAAATCAAGCAAGAACATCACTATCCGTAGATATACAGTAGAACAGTGGTTCCCAACCTTTTTTCCTTGCCTGTGTTCAAGACAAGCCAGACCCCCCCCAACCCCAATCCGCATAGATGCACAAAAGGAATCAAGTGATTAATTACAAACTTTTATTTGCAAAAAAAAAATAGCGGTTGTAGATTTTTGTTCTTACGCACGCGCACACACACACACTAAAGATACTTTCCTGTCCTTAATAAAACCAAAATCAATGTAAGTCTCGAGATATTGCCTTGTTTTCTTCTTTGCTACTGATGTACAAATCGGTACTTTTACTTTTTCTCAGACATTGGGATTTTATGAATTTAATGTGCAGACAAATTTGTGTGCACACCCTGTAATCTCTAGCGCCACCCTTAAGGGGGCATGGACCCCAGGTTGGAAACCACTGCAGTAGAATCTACATTAAATGCATCCTCTCAGAGGTAAACTATGCCCCCGCACCACTGTACTACTGCTCCTACCTTTTTTTCTTAGCTATTGATGTGTAGGTGAGTCAGAGGAGCTGATTGTCAATGTCTTTTTTTTCGCTACTTTGAAAACTACTTGCACTTGCACTGTATAAGAATGTGCTGTTGAAGGGTGGGGGCGGCAATCAGCACGGCAGTGGTGCATGTGATGAGCACGCTCAGGCTTAGCGTGCCTGTATGAAGAGCTGCGCATTAATTCAGCTTCAATTGCTGGTCAGTGGAATGACACCCTAGACAGCTACCCATGTTACCTAGGCCTGAAACTGGTCCTGCTGCAGCAAATGGGTATAGCAATAACAAACAGAAAACAGTACTATTGTTTATATGTGTTTTTTTTTACCACACATTCATACCTTAACAAATGTTTGTGTATGGCGTGTGTTTTTTTATTTTGAGACGCCTGACCCTTACAGGGACTTTAATAACACTGCATTCAGATACACAGACTTCCCTATGAAGTTTGTCCCATTTTACAGCTGCTATAATACTCTGGACTCTGAGGGGAACTTGTTTTTCTATAACAAACTAGATAAAACATGACTACCCTGTAGTGGCAAGCGGCTTTGTTTGAACTGATACACGGCTGAACGGTTCAGGTTTCAGTTCATGGTTACATCCGGGACCGGGAGATGAGAGTGTTGTGGCTGTGTTGCTTTGACACGTTTGTAAAAATAAACTTGTTTATAAATCATGATGTTTTAAGTGCCCTGTCCTATGGTATGCTATTTAACTGGTCTACTCGACAAATGGGGCTCAGTGAATGATTCGTTCACTGAACGTTTACCCCACAGTACATTCAGTGAAGGATTCACACTGAAATTGTCGCAATGAGAGTGTATCCCTCAAAGGAAAATGTTTCAGGAGAGTGTAGTTCACTGAGTGATTTGTTCATGCAGGTGACGCAGGCGGTGCACACGGTCTGTTAACAGTTTACAGTTGATTAGGGATTTTATTTTAAATTGAACTGTGCTGCAACACTTTAAACATGGATTAACATGGATTAACCTGTGACTTAAACCTGTAAAACATTCTCTGCCTACCATGATGGATCTGCCAGTGTAAGGAAATGTAAAATAAAGAACTCATGTTACACTCTGGATGTAAGATCAACATTATTTTCCTCCCTAATTAGCCTACTGTCATAAAAATAGCTGTTACAGGCAATGAAGGCTTGAGATCTACACTAATTAGGTTAGTAATTTGCATTCATGCAAACATGCAAACATTAAATTGAGATTTATTTTAAATCCATAAACATGCACCACATAATTATATTATATAGCAGTGCTTCCTACAGAAACGATAGCAGCAAGCAACAGCATCCTATGGTCATTCCTTTACTCTGAAGAGTAGTGGTGCAACGGATCGCTGTTGAACCGTGATCCGAACCGATCCCTCTCCACGGTTCGGCACGCATGTGATCCGAAGATCCGAAAGGAAAAAAAAAGTGCCGCTGAATGGTGCGCGTCAGTCTGTCAAGCCATAGTCATGGCCATCGGTAGCGTGGAGGAGTGGAGGGGCTCGAGAACCCTCCAGGATAATTTAAATCACATGTGTGGGAGTATTTTGGCTTCTCCGTTAAATATATTGATGGGAAAAGGGTGGTGGAGAAGGGGCCGTTCACATATCACGTCTTTTGC
>JBBPDC010000149.1:7867004-7890392 GCA_037974485.1 Hemigrammopetersius urotaenia | reverse complement strand
TGAAGGTAGGATTCGAACCCATGACCTCTTGGTCTGGAGGCAAGTATCCTACCCACTGAGCTACCTCCACCCCTATAGCTTATGTTGCTATAACTCACCACTCTCCCTTATATCACACCAGCAAGTTAATTACAAGACACTGATGTACTCGTATCCGAACAAGGATTTAATGAGCTAAAAGCCACTGGTGGCATGTTGAAATGGACAGGCCTCTTGCACAACATAAAATTTGAGGCACATTTCAATAAAGCCCCATACCTGCAGAAATGCAATCATCATTCAGGGGCATAAAGTACATCTGTGCACAAAATGTAAAAGATTATAGCACATACAAGCACTACAGACATACGAAGCATATACAGCACTTCACAAATCTTATGCATTATTGATGAAAGATAAGAGACAGAATGAGCTGCTTGCTGACAGAATCTCTAAAATAAATGCAGATGAAAAGACATCGTCAAGAGAGGTTTTCTTTGAGCCCCAGGAAATGAAAAGAAAATGCCCCAGGTGAACACACATTATTTTGATGTTAAATGGTAATCTAATCTTCTACTGGAGGTACAGAGCAACTCAACCATGTTTACCGCTGTGACATTTACAATGTCCAGTTCATGGACTCAAAGGACAAAAATAAAATACTATACTAACAGTTCAGTAAACATAAAAACTAGCATGAGACAGTTGTGCAGGGTGTTATATTTAAGTTAAGGGAATTAAAAAAGGAAAAAGATAATCAGAAATGAGCAGAGCTGCTGTGACCGGCAGCCACACATTGGAGGCGCATATTGACACTTTTTAAAAACTATTAAGATTTAGAGTGAAACATGGTGTGATGCAATACAATGAATATGAAAATACCTGTGGTGGAGATAAATGTAGCTGTATTCTATGAATAATACCGCAAGTGCATTTCTTCTCCATTTTCCCCCAACCCCTGATTTAGTCAAGTCCAATTCCTATCACTAGTTAGGACTCCCCCAATCACGTGACACCACCAATAGCACAAGGGTGAAGGCTTGCATGTCTTCCGACTCAAATGTGAAGCAGTACTGCATCTTTTCAAACTCTTGCTAAGGCAGCGCCACGGGACGGCTCTGTGTGCTTGACAAGAACACAGCCTGTAAAATTATGTTACATCAGCTAACAGGAGGGGGATGGCTGCCACCATTCCCACCTAGAGACAGCAAGCTCACTATAAAAGGTTAGGATCTACTGGGAGGTTCAAACATCCCCAAATATTACTGCATCACTCTATGTGGGTTGACCCAAATTAATGATGTAAAAGTATTCATGTTGCTTATTGTATAGTTCTGTGTTAGTTAAAAAAGCACTGTTGTGGCAAACATCAAATAAGTGAATGCAGCATGCAATCAATCCAGCAATCGATAAATGTCAAACCATCTATATACCTGCTAAATTTTAAACTTCGCTGTTCACTAGTATAAAGAAGCTGGTTAGCATTAGCTTTAGAAAAGGATTTAGCATACTGACAGTATAAAAGAAAAGATGGTTCCAGAAATCTGATGCAAAAACAACCTTTGTTAGTGTTCCATGTAGCTTTTGTACATTAGAAAGAAACTGTGTATGACAGTGCCTCAACAATCTATTTTTGGCTCTCTGTATCAGTGCCACCTATATTGAAAAACTACCATGAAATGTATTGTACTTTACCTCTCAACACTAGTATATTAAACTGTCAACACTGTGAATTCAATCAAATTGTGAGCCAAGTGTACTCTTACTATTCTACTAATACATAGTCATTCTCAAAATTTCAGACAAACATCATCCTTATTTTGAGTTTTGGAGAACCACTGCTCTGCACATTTAAGGGAAAATCCACCTAATCTGCTATGAATTAGAAAGTCACTGAAAACATTACCAGAACATTATTAAGCAAGCATTAATTCAAACATAAAGAAAAGGGAGTAAAGAGGGGGTGCTGTCTTATATGTTTCTATACAATTCCACTTACAAATAACAGCAGAAATTTACACTAAATAATGGCATTCAGCATCTCAGCCATGCTAGAACAATGCTGCGCAGCACTGGTTCAAAGGAATGTACCATCTACTGTGTAAAGTGGGGTGTAACTGCTGCTGATTGCAGAGGAGCCTGATCTGATCCCCCGCACTGCTCCTCCATCAACCACTGCAGTCACCACTGCCCACTCCAGAACCAGCCAGGGGAATTTACCTTGACTGATGATTACTGGGTTGCAGCTGTGAGCCTGCTAGCGCCTACTGATGATGCGTAAATGAACTGTATAGCAACAAAAGACTGAATTATACAATTTTTAGATCAGTAAAGACATTTGTTTTCCTGACCCTCACACAATTATTCTGAAAAATAAAATCAGCATTACATTTTACATTTGGCTTCTGATCACCCTCAGGGCGTACGGATGGATGTAATATCTTGAGACGTTTTGGTTTTTAATGGTCTTGCACCTCAGGGCTGTTAAACGTCTTGTCATTTTCTATTTAAACAATTTTGCAATGTGTTAATGATGATGACCTCAGTGGCCTTTTGTTTAAATATTCAGTCAGGTCTTGGTGTGAGAAAAACTCTTGGTGTGTCTCTGGTAAGCAAATTGGAAATGAGCATTTCCAAAATAAAAATGATTACTATGAAAAAACATATGGCATTTGGTAGATCAAATGATATGCATGCATGAAAAGAGAGTAAAAGATTTTAATTCATCAAATCCTGTATTTTAATATTAAGTGAGTGTACTAGATTAATATTAAGTGAGTGTCATTTGACTGACATGACCAGACACAGAACATCATTTCAGCATGACATGTAGGTGCAGAACTATCAAAATGAGGCTATGACAAAAACTGACCTGTAGGAAACAAATTAGTATGGGCATCACCAGGCATGTTATAATATTACACTGATTAACTAGCACATTATTCAAAGAAAGCTCTTTTATATTTTCAGTCTATGTTCAGACGAACTATTACTACCTTCAACTGCATACTTTAAAGCATGAGTCCTACCAACAATCAAATGTACACATTGTCATTTTAGCCCAAATATAAAACAAGTTTAGTATTTGATGGCCTCTATAGTGCTGAGCTAGAGCTCCAAGGTTATTGTAGCTGAGGAAAGGGACATTTTCAGAGGCAGACTTGCATCAAGACAAAGAGGTAAAGAGAAAGTAACAAATGTATTGAAATTAAATTGCTTGTCATTGTAGTTATGAGGTCAAATATTCAGTAGTATATGCTTTGGGCTCTAATTCCAAATCTTAGCTGGATTTAAAGATCCTTGACCATTGCTGTGTTTATTAGGGTTGTGTTACACTACCAAAAAACAATGCCAAGATAAGCACAGCTGTAAGATGGAGGGAGAGTTAAGGAATAAATGGGCTGGTTACTTTTTTTTTTACCTGGTTATCTTTGTCACCTGTTACCTAGTAAATCAATCCAACTGTACTGTCTTACTGCAAAATAGGTGGATAGAAACACACTGGATGATTTTACACTCTGCATTTTAGGCTCTTTGAAAAATGCTCAAGAGTCCCTCACCAGAACATGGATATAAATAGGCACTGGAGTGTGTTTTTAACATTTGCTCTATTGAGATGAATAGACTCAATATCAAACTAAAGTTGAAAAGAAGCTTGCAGAATTTACAGAAGGGTTTTTGCCAATAAATGTGACAGTATTTCCGGTTCTGCTATTATAAAACAATAATAATAAGCCAGTCCAAAGTATAAAACATAGCCCTGTAAGTGAATAAAACATTAGTCAGCCTTTCTCAGATGAGTCCTCCTCCTAAATGAACCAACCTATTTAATGAGCTGAACATCATCTGGGAAGGCTAAGAGGCGAAAACAATCAGTGTGGCTCATAAATAATGGATTCTTCATTCAGAGTCAATTAGACTAAACAAAATATGCTTTGAACAGTGAATACTCGGGCAAGATGTGTGGGCCAGCTCACTTACAGTGCATAACCCTGATGATGAATTAAAAAATGTGCTTACAAATAAATGTAAAAAAATATATATAAAGCATAAAGTATTTCACAACTGGATGTGTTTTAATCTATTATTAGGATGTCTAGGACTTCATCACACTAATTACACATGAATGTACTTTGTATTTGCTTCATAATTAATTGGTCATGCACAGCTTTGAATTTTATGAGTGTTCCTAATGGTATTGTGTCTTATAAACCACTTCACAGGTTCACGCTGCAACAGGCTAAATACAAGTATCCTCCAATAATGAGCATATTCTCTTTGTGAGCAGACTTTTTCCATTCAGTTGACAGCACATGTATACGATACTGAATGAACACTAATATTCAAGGTGCAAATAAAACAGAAGCAATCTTTCATTATTTACAGCAAATGATTAACCTCTTAGCTGTTTGCCTAAACACTCTCCAAATGTAGCACAAATTCAGTCTACCTGTGTGTTTTGTTTTTGAACAGTTTTTATCTATTAAAATTTACATTTTGCAAAGACTTCCATTCTCTAACTACAGGGGACAGTCTTCCTGGAGCATCTTGGGGTTAAAGGTCTTGCTCAGGAACCCAGTGGTGATTTGCTGAAAGTAGGATTTGAACCCGTGTCCTCTTGACAGAGGCAAGTATCATACAGACCAAGGCACCACCTCCTCGATGACTAATTTTACAAGTAATGTGTCAGGACAATGTGTCAGGGCTGTAAACACGTGGGCTAGTGACTGTCATAATAACTCTTTAATGTTACACATAAACACTGCTGAACTTTAAACTGTACCGTTCACTCACCAACTAAGCTTCAAACACCCTGTCCTGAATTCCCTGCTTTCATGAGGTCAAGAAAACCATCACACTTACACACATCAATCTATTCACCCTACAGTTGTTTAGGCACACCCTTTCACACTGAAGTTATAAAGACTGCTACAGCCCGGCATCCTTTTTCCAAGAGACACAAAACAGGGCGGCCAATCACAACAGACACTTAGAGGGACATGGCCATGGTCATGCAAAACCACACTGTCATTAGTGGATTTCAGAAAAAAACGAAAATGCAAGAAAAAGCTTAACAACATCAGATAAAACGTTCATTTACTCTCATTATTACTTTGCCTTTGGAATGCTGATATAGATTAGAGAAGTCAACTGCTCAAATTAAATGTATATGATTGCATGATAATGATCCTACTGGTCTCTCTTACTGTAATGCAAAATGAAGCATTTTAAAGCTTCCTTTTTTTCCTCTTTTACATATTTGAAATGATTATGCATAATTATAAAAGTGAATTTAACTAAACAGTTATTGTTTGTTTTTGAAAAAAATACTTATTAGGTAATCATCAAATGTATCTGTAAATTACAGGACTGCTAATGTTATTGCTAGCGAGAGCTTTATTGTCATTTAAAGGAAAGTTACATGATTATCAGGCAGATGAGCAATGTCTTATAATAATCAATGCAACATGACTAACCTGGACCATGTATTACCATTATCTCATTCTGCTTGATATAGGCCACATGTATAGCTATGGCAGCATTAACTTGATCCTGATAGCTTGTTACTTTCAATCATGTCCAAACCCAAATCCAAAAGCGTCTTCATCACATGCTGCTGTAATGGGTTATTAGTAGGCCTTACCTAAATAGAGTGGTTAAAATAATTTCATATGCATTTTTCCCCTTCTCGTTTGCTACACCCCTCCCTAGTCCAGTTTTCTGCAAAGTCACAAGACATAAGACTCCCCTCATCCAGAAAAGGACATGAGCTACTGGCGAGCACAACTTTTATTATAAACCCCCTGAAGACCTTAAGCAGCCCATGAGAGCAGAGACGTAATTCATGCTCCAGTCTTTTAATGAGCACACATTTCTGAAATATCCTGCGTACTCCGTAGCTAAAGCACCATAAAGTATGATCAGGCTTAAAGCGACAATCTGCATAATGTAGGAGTCAGTGGGCTACAAAACATTAATGTTGCTCATGTTGAATATCATAATTATTTGTACTGAACAGATTGCAATTCTCCTTTCCAATATCTATTCTGCCTTCAACTAAATACTTGTTACTGTTAACACTATCACTAGTGTGCTACTACTGTGCCATTGAGAGCAGTACCCAATAAGATCATGACCAGTATCAAAATACATTCAATTTTGCACTAACATAGATACACTAAATCAAGCAGACCCATAGGCTGTATGAGGCAAACAGAAAGAGGATGGTGCAGTCTTTGAAGACATAACGATAACACACCCATTGTTAGTATGGATTAAAGCTACATTACACACCACCATGCCAATATAATCGTTCTCAAACTTAATTCAACTCATTCAGCTTTGTATCAAGCTTAAACGTCTAGTAGCTGGGATGTTCACTGTACTGATTTGACCCTACTTTCACGCAGCAATAAGAAAGGTTTGCATCACATCTTGTTTTGTGAATTCCAAGCTTAGATGGGCTGCCTGGGTGGGGTGACATTTTGACAAACAACAACAATAAAAGAATGAGAGACAGCCTTTCTAATCAGACCCAATATGTATACTCATGTTCCTCATTAACTACATTAAAACTACCTTTTGAAATTCTTTGAAGTAAATTGATGTCATCTTCTTCTATCTTACTGCGCACAATATTTCATATCCAGTTAAAATGCCAAGGCCCTGGCAGACAAAAAGGGGGTTGTTGATCTTTATTAATTATCATGTCACACAGGACTGTTTTTGGTGAGTCCTAACACTCAAGAGCAAATTACTGACTGATTAATGTTTCACTTGTATGTGAAATGTCTTTATAACTAATTACAGCCATAAATAACCCACTGTGTGTACATGTGTGCAGCAGTGGACAAGAATTTCGAATTAGGTGCGATATTTCCTATATTTCAGTAGTAATATTCTTCTTAAGAACCCAACTGAACAAAAAAACTACACGTTTCTGTCATCTGTGCACACACATCCAACACACTACAGGCCTTCACAACCGACCTACAACCATGAACACCTTAGACTGAGACACTACACTGCTAACAACGAACACTAGTTTACTAGAAGCTTAAATCGACGACATGTTATACGAGGCATAATGTGTACTCTTTCTTTGTTGGGACAGCAAATAAAAGCTCCGGGACTCGCTCAACATGACTTTAAAATAAGCCACGACTCTGCACCAAAACAAAACCCAACCGAGATACGAGCCGCTGTCGGGGCCGCCCTGAAGACTGGAGGAATGAGGCAACGGTGGAACCTAGAGCGGAAATAAAGCTTCAACTTCTGCCGTTATTATAGCTGCATCTCGTTGTATGTTTTCACAACGGTCTACAGTCGTCCTCCACTATTTTTCTTTAACATGAGTCATGCTCGAAGCCTCTTACATGAAATTCTACAGGCAGCCGTTACAGAAACCAGTCACACGAAAACACACACAGCCTTTTTCTCACCATTTTGTAGCCTGCGCGACAGAACTCCGCCTCGAAAATGGGCAGCAGCAGATGACTGCAGAGAAGGAGATCGAGCAGACGGCTCTTCTTCAAGCTAATGTTCGTTTTGGGAGCAGAATATGTGGGAATAAAGGGCCACTCCGAACTACCGAGTGTTTTCTGGGGGGTTTCTCACTGCAGAGACCAAGCTCCTACAGCCAGCAAAGAGAGGGGCGGGGCTAACACACACACATACACGCACACCCGCGCGCACACACACAACATCCGGGCACCTCCGTATCACCACAGCAAAACCCACATTAACACAGAGGAGACAAATGTGGAGGTTAATCGTTTTAAAAGTTCCCCATTTTTATTTCGTGATATCATTTTAAACGATCACCACTGTATATTTTGTATATTTTATGTGAATTGTGTGTCAAATGTTACGTGCCTAATGTTACGTGCAGAATCCTTACTTTCAATCTTTATTCTGATCTCTACTTTGCTTTCTTACATATTTAATAGGAATGCCGTTTCATCAACTAGCTCTAAATATGGTGCATATGTGTGACATGCTGTTGCTGCATCTGTAAGTACAGTGTCCCAAAATGATAAGAAGCATTTCATTTTGCACCAGCACAAATATGTGACCAAGCACTATTAGGTAAAGTCATTTCTTAAAAAATATGTAGAGAACAGACAACTCAGTCAACTCAAACAGGCTGAATAGTAGGTGCTTGGAATGGCAAACCGAAAACCTTTGTGGTCTAAATAGCATATGAATATTTATTTTCCTCTATTATTGTAGGCCAATACACATCAAAAAGTCATTATTAATACATGTATTTATGTGTTATTTAATACTTTTTCACATAAACAAAAGTATTGGGGTGCCTGAACATTACACCTACAGGGATTTTAATTATATTTTAATCAAATACATAGACTTTAATATGGAATTTACAGCATTTAGCAGACACTTCTATCCAGAGCAACTTCCATTCCCTAACTACAGGGGGCAGGGGAGCAACCCATGCAACCATGTTGTTGTGGAGCTTGCTTTGTGCACTGGGGCACAGTCATGGAATATAAAAGGCTCTTCCCCAAACTGTGTCCACAAAGTTGGAATAATGGCAGTTATTGGAATAAGTGTTCAAAACGTCTTGGTATGCTGAAGCATTACGTTTACCCTTTTCTGGAAGTAAGGGACCACGTGAATTCAGTAATTAACATGTCCCAATACTTTTGTCAATATGGTGACTGTCATGTTTAAGGTTTTGTCGCCATCTGCTGGAGGCCGTAATAATTTCATAGTAACAAACAAGAAACTTTCTGTTTCACATCACACACTGTTTAATTAGATCAGTTTCCCCTCTTACACAACAAACGCTGCATAATTGCTGACAAGATAAACACTTGTTTTGCCATACATTACAAGGCTGTCTCTTTAAAAAAAATCCAACTTTACTATACTCAACCTTTACTATAAATGTAAACATTTAGAGGATTGCCATATATATTCCATACAAACAACAAAAAAAACTGTAAACACACATTGCAAAGTAAACCTCGTTTTTTTTTTACAGTGATCCTCAGGAAGTTTTTAAGCCCTGACTGCTTCTGGAAGGGCTGCTGGATATGTTACCAATTCACTGGAACTGAAGTGGTTGATTATAATAGCATTTGTCAGGAACACCAAAATGGCAGTGACCTGGAACCTGAGGTAGAGGAATCAGACAACAAACTGGTAACAACAAATAGGGTAAAGTGCCATAAATGGAATACGTTTCTACATTTTTTTGCTTTATCTTTTTTTTTTTTTACTGTCTGAACCACTATAAACCAACAAGAACTTCACAATTCAGAAGAATGACATCTCCTATAGGCAGGGCAGTGCTACATAGGAACTGTTATATTTTTAAACCAACAGGATCTGATTTGCACATGGATATGTCCTGAATCCAGATACTGCTCTCTCTCTCTCTGTCAGACATAATGGTTGATCTCTGGTCCTTTGTGGGGTCATTTCATCATATGGATGGTTGTCTCTCACAGAAACACTTCTTTATTGATCCACATCAGGCTGCGTGTCTCATTGGGTTTGCACTCATACTCGATGCTGTTGAAGCTGTTTCCCCACTGGCAGTGGTCCCTCTTGTTGTAGTTGTAGAATTTCACTTGCCACACGGTCTCAAATAGGCCTGCCTCACTGAACTGTAGAGGGTGAAAAACAAATCAGATACATTGGGTTTCTCATTTCAGTTACTTTACAAAAATTACCCCGAAATGACACTTTCTTTTACCTGTATACTGACTTGAACAGGTTGCCTCTCTCCACTTTTAGTGTGGGCCACTCCTTCAGTGTCATACATTCCCGAATATATCACTGACTGGGGGTCTTTGGACTGCTGGTCCAAAGGAAACGTTACACCACCAACGGTCATCGACCTGAAGGTTCAGATATTGTGGGAACTGCTTTAAAGGAAGGATTCAAATAGGCTCTTCTGTAGGCAAGAATAATTTTATAGTACATAAGCAGGCTAGGGCAGCTCGTTATGAAACAATTTATTGTTATCATGATATATTTAATCACACTTTTCATCAGCATTTCTGAGCATATCACAGATAGTGCCTGACAGGTAGAAGAAAAGTTTTTTTCTCTTAAGATTTGTTTCTGACAGGGATGCATCAAACTGACCTATTTTCTCAAAGCAATTAACACAATGGCTTATTTTCAAGATTTCATAGTAAAACAGACTTTTAAGTCTTTTGCAAAATGCATCATTATGCATTGTTATTTTGAGATATTAAATTAATATTTTTGAGAAAACGTCCTTATTTTGAGATATTAAATCAATATTTTGAGAAAATGCAGCATTAGTTCGAGGTAGTATGTCAATATTTTAACCCATAGTAAACGTTTATATCAAGTTTATACCACATATTTTGAGAAAAAGCGTCATGTTAAGGTATTAAGCAATATTTTTTTTATAAAATGCGTTTTAAAAGGGGCTGGTTAGGTGTTCTCGGAACTGTTTTTGTAGAGACTGGCATATTATGTGGTTTGAGCCGAACGGTCAGAAGAGATAGCACCGGTCTTTAGTCTGTTTCTGTGTATTGAGGTAAGACAGCTACAAAAATGGTCGCTCTGTAAATGAACGATGTCTTAAGTCTGTCTGTCGCGCTCTCTCTCTCTTTATGTGTGTGTGTGTGCGTCAATGTCCGAGGTCTTTAATCGCGTGTGGATTCGGACCGTTCGTGTCTACAATCTGCGCTCTCTGCTGCTGTGGAGGAGCAGAACAGACGTCGACAGATTTAATTTCGAAACTAAAACTCCTCTAAAAAATAATGTTACGATTATTTTCCGTACACTGTGCCCCAGTCTCCATAAAGAGGGAGAAAGGTGGTGTGAACGTGTAAACGCCGCTTTACTCAAACGACAGACCCGAACAAACGCTCTCTGTTTAAAATATCGCGATACTCACGTCGCCTCCACGGCGCCAGGCTTGACCACCACATCAATCTTGTACTTGGTGCCCGTCAGTAATTTGATCGTTCGGCTCTGGCCGAACCTTGTCCCGTCCGTCTTAAAGAACACGGGCCCGTTATTGGGAGTCGTTTTGAGGGAAACTCCGATTTTAATGAGCTGCGGTAGGTTGGCCATGACTCCCCGGGCTGCTGCAGAGGAGGAGAGCAGGTGTGAGGAAGGAGGTCGAGGAAAGCAGGATGAGATGGTGAACGAGGTCAGTGACGTGACGAGCGTGGTAACGCAGCACACGACCAACACACAGCACTGGTGCAGTTTCTCCTCTTCCTCTCCATAATCCCCTACACACAAATCGTAATCCCTCACGACCTCGTGTGCCAGGCTGATGAGATCAGACCGTGACCTAATGAGATCTGACCTACACACACACACACACACACAATCAAAACCTTGTCTCCTGTGCTGTTATACATGCTATATATGATGCATTGCCTATATTCCCTGAATTTCCGTGCATGAAATGGGTAGCACTGATTTATTTAAAACATCAATTTTGTTTCAGTGGGAGATACGCCATTTACTTCTAGTGTCTTAATGCATAATTTTGGACAACACTATGCTTCCAACTTTGGGATGAACTGGAACAGCGATTGTGTGCCAGACCTTCTGGTCCCAATATCAGTGGCTGACCTCATAAATGCTCTACAGAATGAATGGGCGTAAATATCCACAGAAACGCCAAAGTCTTGTGGAAAACCCTCTAAGACGTGTGGAAACTGTTATAGCTACAAAGGGGGGACCAACTCTATATTAAAGTCTGTTTTTGAATGAAATTTTCATTTAAGTCCCAGTTGGTATAATGGTCAGGTTTTCCAATACTCTTGTCCATATAGTGTAGTTCTTGGTGGTGGTGGTGGTAGGAGCCAGGGATCATGATGGATACAACTAACATGCAGCAATTTAATTTACCATCCAAACTGACACAGCCTGCTTGTGTGTTCTGGGTGTTTAAATGTAATGTTGGTAATGGTAAAATAATCATTTATCAGAAAATATTTCGTTGGCCTTACTGTTTTGCCTCACAAAGCCCTGCATGTACTTCTCTGACACAAATGCAATTTTTAAAAATATGTCCTAAGGCAAAACCTTGTCTAACAATTAAAGTGCTGGATTTCAGCGGAGCATCAGAAATACACAAATTGGGAGAGGATAGCCTAGATTCCTAAAATGCTCTGAAACATCAGGGCTCTTATTTGATGACAGAACTCTCCTGAGATTAACTTGATTACATAAGGATCATCACAGAAGGTCTGCCACAGTTTCCATGCTGTCTGAGACCGGTACTCAATTACATTGCATCTTGTTAAGTGGCATGTTATGAAATGAAGGTTCATACCTCAAAACATCAGTATATGCCTTAAGAGGGTCTGTGAAGAAATGTTTACTTCCACCTCAGCTATTAACCTTTAGTTCCTGAGTGTTTTGTGGTTTTTTTTTAATGAGTCAAAATCCAGACTGCTTTTTATGTTGTTCATATTACTCACTTTCCAGCTTAAACATTTTATTTTAAACCAAAATTATCCAAAAATGTGAATATCACCTAACAATTTTTGGTTTCTACATGGATGAACTAAGAAGCTCCCCTGCAGTTCTCTAAATGCCTTGGAATGTTGGACTTTTATCACTACATTTTTGAAATATTATTTAATGAACAAACATTAAAGTGGACCCACAGGACTGGAGATAAGAACCATGGGTTTTGTGTTTAAGGGTTGGGTCGTCACCCCTTTAGAAAAGATGGAACCCATGAGAAAAAACCCAATGCAAATTCAACCCATGAGAATTTTTGTGTGAAACGGGGCATTATAGAGTAACTTGGATACCTTTACAGTGGTGGTGTTGGGAACCAGGGATCATGAGGATATATTGCAAATATAGTCATTTTATTTACCCCACAAAACAACATATGAAATGACATATATTGACTATATTTTTTGTGTACAAGGTTGATAAAACAAATGTAGTCTGTATTGCCATGCAGCTTCTCCCAAGTACTGCTCTGCCAAAACCTTATCTCACTATTGTAAAGCAGGGGTCCTAAACTCCGGTCCTGGAGGGCTGGTGTCCAGCACAGTTTGATGGTTCTGCTCCTTAAACACATTCACTAAACCTGACAATTAACTGGTGAGGTGAACCTGGTGTTTCTGAGCAGGCAAATCACCCAAAACTCCTGGATCACAGCCCTCCAGGACTGGAGTTTGAGACCTCTGTTGTAAGGCAACGTCACCGGCATCAGCCAATATATTTGTAGCAATTTCATGTAACTATGTGATTGAGCTTTTATAGATAGTAATCTTTTCAACAACATTCAGTTCATCTAGTAAAGTTTACATTTATGTGTAAATATATATATATTTAGTTCTCAAACAAAATTGTTCCCTTGGCCCCCACACAGATATTATACAGACTCTACTAAATAAAACCATTGCAGTTCCAAAGTTACTGATAATGTTCTGATGTTGCACTGTATATTTTGGTCATCATCTCGTAATGGTCAGTTTCTGGCCACGGAGCGCTGTTGTTTGTGGTTGGATATTTTTGGTTGGTGGTCAGTTCTCAGCAATGATGCAGCAGCACTGTTGTGTGTGATAAACTCGTAGGACACACACAAACACAGACTACAATTAAAAACTACAAAGTGCACATGTATGGTCAACGGACAATGAGTGTAGATACCAGGGAGCGGTACCCATGCTAAAGTATATACACATACTATAGTCCATGGGACCACCAAGCAATTTAAAATGGGCTCATCAGATAATTTCAAATTCAGTTATTTAGAGGTGAAAGTGAAGTACATGAGGTCTGCTAAACTAGAAATGAGAATTCTGTAATTAGGGCAGCTAGTGGCCCAGTGGTTAGCTGGCTCCTGCAATCAGAAGGTTGTGGGTTCAAAACCTAGGCCTGTTAGTGGCTCCTCTGAGGTTCCCTTGAGCAAGGTACTGTTCCCACACACTGCTACCCGGACGCTGTGTTCCTGGCTGCCCACTGCTTCACTTGGTTGAATGGGTTAAATGCAGAGAAAGAATTTTGTGCAAATATGACAAATGGTCACTTTACACAATTTGAAGTGTCATTGATACATTCATGTGAGTTCTATTTAGGGACGACGTTGTGACAAATCATCATGACCAAAAGAGGGCACCCCAGTTCTAATACTGTCAAGAAAATTTCATAAAGACATGCTTTTCCAAATGCATTTGAGTAGACATATCTTTAGTGACTTTTAAGTTTATAAGACAACAACAGTGTCTGTCAATCTTCACAACTGTGCTGGACCTGTAGCTTTAACTCCAGATTCTAATACTATGGAAGAGCTTCATGTTTGAGTTGGCTCATACTGTTTAGTTCTCAAACTGAATTCTTCCCTCGTCCTCCACACTGATATTTATCTCATAATTTCATCTAAAAGAAACAGCCATGACTCTTTTTTTATATTCATCTATACTAGATATTCAAAAACACGTGAGAACACCGAAAAGTTTTGTGACTCGTGTGGTGTGCTGACTCGAAGTGTAGAACAGTCAGGTTGACCATGAAAATGTGTGACTCATGTTCACACAACCACTTCCCTTTTGTCAAGACGGGTATATGGTTATTATGCAAGCGGACATAAAAGCCACTGTTCGGTGCCTCTGTCTTCAAACTTGCCTCGCCTTCCAGTGAATAATCAGCAGCTAGCAGTCATGGAGCCCAGCACTATTCGAGAGGGATACCTGGTAAAAAAGGTAAGATTATAAGATTTACCAATTATAACTGAAAATTGAAGATTCCAGTTTATTAACTGTTTTGGAAACAATTGTGAACAATATTAGGTTCTTTACTGAACAGATGGATAGATAAAGGATAGAAACATAGACAGACAAATAGACAGATTGATTGGTTTACATATCTGCTTGCAATGTGGCCCATGGATTGTGAGGTATCATTGTATCTACTTTAAGAATCAGTGGTCTTGTTTTGTTTCCTTTCTTCATTTGGGTTGGGTGAGGTTTCAACATCTGACTTTCCTCTGAGTGAATTTGGGTCGGAGAGCTTGAATGCTCAGCTAGATCACCCCTCTTCCTCCAACACACTCCTTTTTGCATGTTTTTGAGTTAGAGAAAGAACACAGCAACTTCCCCCAACCCAGGGCTAAAAATACTTCTGCAACTGTCAGTGTTTGTGCATATATCACATGAAGGGTGTGTAAAATGACTAACATGATGCACTAAGGTCACAGGATACAGAGCGATATTTGGTTCCCCTGCTCTAACACATCCACAACAGCACAGGAGAGGCTTTTTAACTATTGGAGATAATTGGTTTATGTTGGAAAAGCTTTGAAAAACTAAAATGTGCAGAACCAAAACCACTTCTTTAAAAAGTAATATTAGAGATGTGGTTGTTTCTCACCATCAAAAGCAGAACCTTGCCTGGAGAAATGAAAATGAAAGAAATTCAGCCATGTTTCAATATATTTTCTTGCGCCAACGTCACATTCTCTGTTTACAGAATGTAATATACGACACAGCTGTTTTGTGATAGTCTTCAGCAACATAGGCTGATACCTTATTTCCCTCTGTTGGGAAATTAGTTTCCTGCACATCACAAGGCATTTCACATCATAAGAGAAACACCAATCATAAATACTCATACACAAACAAATGCCTGCAACAGATTGGCCTGGCCAGACCAGCTGGACATCCTGCTTATTATTGTTAGATGTGTTTCTTTTTTAAAACCTTAATCACTTGTGAAACAAATTAAAAACGATTTTTAGTGAATAGAAAGAGGGCAATATTGTGGCTCAACATTTCAAATGGTCACCCACAATATTGTTTGCTTTATCTATCATTCTGTCTTTGTAAATGCGTTCCATATTTGGTAGCATAATCCCAGTTTGCAGTTTCCTGACCATCTTTTTCTGTCAAACAATCTTTTTCCATAACACATATTACAGTACATTATTGCGTCTTAGTGCTAATGAGGTCAGTCCGCATGACTATGAGTCCCCATTTGAACTCCTAGTCAATAATGCTAAGATAATAGTAATTTGTAACGGGTTGTGTGGGTTCCCGTTAATAGGGTTAGAGGATTTCAGTTTTCTAAAATTGCTGGATAATCAATTTGTTTTAGTGGTGTTTAGTTTAAAAAGTATTTAAGAATTGGCCCTGTACTCCGCCCCATCCAGTAGAAGGCTCACCAGGGCAGTGTCAACTGCTCCCTTAATAATGCGACCATTAGAGAAGGTTCTAGTGATATATTTTTAGCTGGTATATTTTTTTTTAATTTTTTGCCAGAAAGCAAGGAATTGTCTCTTACTTGCAATCCGCAGTTAAGAAAACCAACAATCAATGAAATCTAGCCAAAATCAAGTGAAATTCTGTGTCCAATGTACTAAACTACCAGGGAAAGGTAATTCCATGGCCCAGTGGATCCTTCTGGAGTAATTAGATATAGAAGAAAATGTGATTTTGTCTTTCTGTAAAATATGGAAAGATACACTGCAAAAACTCCTGATCTAACCAAGACTATTTCTAGTTTAAAAGTCTCCTTGATCTTTGAGAATAACAGTGATGGTGGGTGGTTGCTAGAAGCCGCCAGGGGTTTAGTTTTGTATTCCTGAGCACACCGGGTTTGTGTTGGTGTAATCATTTATAGGTTTGTGTTGATTGTATTTAGTCTTTGTAAATACGTTCCATATTTGGTAGCATGATCCCAGTTTCCTGACCATCTTTTTCTGTCAAACAAAGACAGGTATGTAGGTATGTAGATAGATAGATACTCAGTGGCTTATTTGGATGTTCCTGTATCTCCTTTTGGTTAATGTTTGGTATTGCTTTTGGCCCGTCTGCCTGTGTTTGTTTTGATTTTGAAAATAAAAGAACTTCTCGAAACATGGATGTCTGCTTTTGTGCCTGCAAGCATTGGGGAGACAAGGGGTATGACAATATTAAGAAATCTTTAGACAAGTGAAATGGACCAACATTGGATCAACACAGAAAACTAAATCAAGGGATTTCTGGATGCTGAAAGAAAAAAAGGTGCACATTTTAAGGAAGCTAACCACAAGGAGGAACAGATGTATTTAAATAATGCTCTTTTATGGCTTGTCCAGGGTACTGTGCTGAATTCGTGGAAGGCTGTGTGGGTGGTCTTAGCAGATGATGCAATAGAGTTTTATAAGAAGAAGTCAGATAGCAGCCCAAAGGGGATGATTCCATTAAAAGAAGCCACACTGACCTGCCCATGCCAGGACTTCAGCAAGAGAATGGTAACACATACTGCCAATATTATAATAATAATAATAATAATAATAATAATAATAATAATAATAATAATAATCATAAATACTACATACAATACCTGTCAAAAGTTTGGACACATTCTCATTCAAGGGTTATTCTTTGTTTTTATTATATTCTACATTGTAGATTATTATTATTGAAAACAAACAAAATGATGAAGGAACACATGGAATTATGCAGTTAAACAAACCAGAATCTGTTCTGTAATAAGGTAATGATGGACTGTTGTTTGGCTTAGTTAAGTGGTTCTTACCATAATGTGGAGAAGAACCGTAGTGGAATAGAATCACTAACTGTGTACCAACCCTACTTCTGCACATCACAACTGATGATCCTAAACACATTAAGAAGGCAAGAGGTTCCACTAATGGACTCTTGATGAAGAACACCTGTTAATTAAATACAATTCCAGGTTGATACTTTGATACTTAGAATTTGAATCAAAAAAGCCAAGAGTGTGCAAAGTTGTCATCAGAGAAATAGGTGATGTTTTCAGTATTGATCTACAATGTAGTCAATACAAAAAACAAAGGAAATAATTATTGGGAAGGTGTGTTCAAACCTTTGACTGGTAGTGTACATAATAAAACAACCACAACTACTACTACTACTACTACTACTACTACTACTACTACAAATACTAATTGTTTTTGTTATTAAATGATGAAATGTTATATTTGTATAGTGCCTTGAACCCAAGGTCATAACAGCAAGACTGTAATCTGCAGGGATTATATAGAGTGCACAATAATATTAAAAAATGGAAAAGAAGGCTACTAAACCTTCTAAGGCCGCAATAATGTTTTTGCTCTCTACCAGTTCGTGTTCAAGCTGCGCACAACTAAAAAGCAAGACCATTTCTTCCAAGCATCCCACCTGGAGGAGAGGGAGCTGTGGGTTAAAGACATTAAAAGAGCCATTGCGTGCCTGCAAGGAGGCAAGAGGTTTGCCAGGAAGTCTACAAGAAAGTCTATCAGACTGCCTGAAACGGTTAACCTGAGGTACAACATTATGATTTTATGGAAAAGAGATTATACTTATAGCAAGTCCTTCAGAAATGCTTGAGTATAGTCACAATTGCCATTTGACTTTAAATTAAAGGTACAAAGAATAAATGTGAGGTAATGCTACTACATATCACCTCCAAATTTTTTATAGATAAATTCTATAGATGAACTAGTAAGAGCTAGGAGGAATGAACTTAAATAACAGCCAGTGGCACTCACATATCACTTGACTCAGAGATTTCAGTCAGATACCATTAGAAGCAAAAGAGGACTGAAAGCGGCTATAGAAAACTGAGGGGTTAATGACCTGACATTGCTGCTAAAAGCAAAACATCTGGGACCAAATATGTTTGCAGTGCAGTATTGACCTTGTTGTTAGCTTATTTCAGAACTTACAAACAGTCCTGTTCTTCTAAATGTACGATATACCAAAATGAACCAATACGAAAGGTTTAGAGTTGTTAGGTGGGTAGGAAGATGAGAAGATAGATAGATAGATAGATAGCTAGATATCACATATGCAGTTTTTTAATAAGTGAAAGTTTTTAATAAGTGAAAAGTGAAAGTTTTTTGTTCTCTTTTTAAGCGAGCTCTACATTTTGATGAAAGACCAAGACACAGGGGTTAAAGAGATGAAGCTGGAAAAGGACAAGAGGCTCTTTAACCACTGCTTCACTGGTATGACACATCATACAGATGTTCCAATGTGCAGCAAACAGTGTAAACAGTTTTAGTTCCTTCAACTGTACAGTCAATATACAATCAACTGTATAATTACAGAAACACAAAAAAATCACAAAAACACTTGTGTGGGTGATTAACTCAATCCCATACTCAAACTATGAAAACAGATCTAATCTTTAACTAAAGTAAATTTAGCCACATGTCACAGTTAGTTTTTCCTCCCTCTGCCAACAACATTTAGTATTTTTCTGTCTTCTCTGCTGTGCCTATGTATTGTATTTACTGTACACTGTGTGCTGGTTTCCTTGCAGGAAATGCTGTAATTGACTGGCTGATAGTTCAGGGGAAGGTCAGAAACCGAGCAGAAGGTATAATGTTGGCCACAGGGCTGTTAAACGAGGGCTTCCTGCAACCTGCTGGAGAGATTTCCAAAGATGCTGCTGAGGGTGGAGCAGAGTCAGTGCTGCTGGACCAGCATGATGCACTCTACTATTTTGTGAGTGAATGCCAACCGAACCAGAGATGCAGTGCATTTATAGTAGTAGTTCCTTCATGCAGGCCCCTAATCATGTTTAAAGCACATGGAAGCTTTTCAGTGAATAACAATAACAAATTGCTGCATGTTACACTTGGCTGCTCCTCAAGCACGCAGGAAACACAAGAGTAGACGTCCATAGTCTTTTGCTCTTTATTTTGTGACTATAACTGAAACTGGCACGAGGGCCGATGCAAACAACAAAAACACAGCATGAACGACAGTGAATAATGGTGAACCCACACTTAGAACCCCACAGTGACAAACATATATACACCCCACGTGACTACCCACACCTGCTTACTGATAAGGCATCATTCCTGACCAGCCCTGGTTCCGGAATGAGGCCAAGTCCTTAATGTCACCTCAATGGTGACCCCTCGTGGCCACCCTATGCCTCAGGCCCCAGCCGTAACACTGCACAAGAACTTTAACAGTACCAAATGTTTTTTGTTATTTTGCCTCAATGAACTAGCATTGCAATACAGAAAAGACAGTGTATGTCCTTTAAGGGTCCATATTATGGTCAAATTAATCCATCTCAGTTTTTTGGACTGGATGTACCATTCAGTTCCTAGTTCATATCATCTGTAAATGTAAACTAAGTGGTGAATTCCTATTTTTGTTATCTCACAAATATTCAGTGTACAACAGTGTTTTTGCTTTTTCACATCATTAAGTTATACGAAGTGTTTCAGTTCAGACTGCTACTTGAATATTTAAAAAAAAACATTATAATATAATACACTCATTCACATTTTGCTATACGTTCAAAACAAACTTTCAGGACATAGTGAGTCAAAGCAATTCATAAAAAGAATGACAGAGGAGCTGAAGAGGCCGTAGCACCAAAACATGAAAACAATAGGCCACTGGCCCATGTTTTTGATTTCCTAGCATGGCAGGTTGTGACATAGTTATAAGCCACTATCTGTGGAAAATCACAGTAATGCTGTTATAAAACATCAAACCATGTATATATATATATATCTTATAAATGATGTGATTAATGAACTACAGTAAACCATTCATCAATGTATTACTGTAATTCATGCAGGTGCATTTTCTTTGGTATAAGCAGGGTAAATACAGTAATACATTCATTTAATTTACAATAATAAAAATACAGGGCTTTAAGAAGAACAAAATGAAAAACATGAGAGCACTCGAGAGGCTCCACTGGGGAAATTCTGGACTGTGTCTGCCAGAGATGCGACACAGGGCAGCAGCCAATCAGCAGCCAGGAGAAATAAATAACGTTCTCGGATTGGCTACTTTCAGACCTCCCGCCTCTGAGTACAGACGTGACTGAGACGTCTGGGCCTCGTCCACCACGGCCACTCATCCTCGTGCTGGTCACGGCGCTGAGCAGCATACGCTCATTTCATTCAGGTGTGTGACTGCCTTGCTAAAGCGCACCCAAACATAAACAACTAGCACAAGGGCAAGGAGGCGTGGCAGAGAGGCCTGGACGTCACAGTTTTCTCATGGCAATATATAATTTTGTATGCATTTTAGTGCGAAATATATAACTGACTAATTTTGTAACATAAATATTAACGTAAATTCAACCACATTTCCATATAAAAATAACTTTCTCTGGTACTGTCCAGAGAACACAAAGAAAGCATGCCTTGGGATGGTGAAATACTACTGTAGAAAGTAGCCAATCCAAGAATGCTATTTATTTCTCCTTGCTGTTGATTGGCTGCTACCCTTTGATGCAGCGGCAGTCCAGAATTTCCGCCACTGAAGCGTCTTGAGTGTTCTTGTGTTTTTGTTTTGTTCTTCTTTAAGCCCTGTATTTTAATACTGTAAATAAATTGATTTATTTCTGTTTACCCTGCTTATGCCACAGAAAAAGACTGTGCATACCAATGAAATTAAAGCGTTTAGGGAGCATATTTGGGGGCATATTTAGGGTTTACACTATAAAAATAGGCATTTTGGGCATTTTTTGACCACATCATAACAATGCATGTTTTTCACCATACGCGATTGATCTTGGAACTTATCGTGAGGGTTTGATATATATAGATGGATAGAGAAAGAGAGGGGTGGGGGGATAGGTAGGTAGGTAGATAGGTAGACAGACAGACAGACAGACAGATAAAAAGATAGCCAGATAGAAACACTTTTAGACCAACTAGCATTTAACATAAATGTTAAAAAGGGTCAGAAATGAAAGTTCCCTCAAAGTCCTCTCATTCCTTCATTGTTAACATAAAAAGCACAATAAAATAGTCATTTGCAGGTTCACTATTCAAGCTGTAAAAAAATCATCAGTGAAAAATAAGCCATTTTAAAATGGTTGTGAGATCATAAACAAACATCAATGCAGTCAATGCAATGTTTAATTATATGTGACCAATGAAATCAGTGGATAGTTTTATTGTTAATTAATGTAAATGTAAACACAATTTACACTAAAAACACAAAACCCTATTTAAAAATACAGCCAAAATATTATACAACCAAAGCAAAAGCTTGCTGAATTTTTTTTTTCTTCACATTTTCCCACCACAAACAATAAATATGCGCTATGTGTTTTGGACTGTTTCAGTCATTTTTAAAGAGGTGAAATATACTTTTGTCCGCTTCTGTCTCTTCAGGCTGACAGCGGGTTCTTCTGCGAGGGCTACTCTAGCGATGATGACGTGTTAGTGAAGGAGGAATTCAGAGGAGCCATAGTCAAACAAGGCTGTCTGCTCAAACAAGTATGTATTGGTCTATGGTATGACTTTCACCCTTCACACAGACAGTAAAACCAGAAGAAAGGAGGAAGTTGTGGGTATTGACAGCTGTACTCAGGTTCAATTGCTAAATCTATTCTCTAGAAGTTTATGCCCAGAATGGAAGTGTGAGTTTCCACTTTTTTCCTATAGGGCCACCGAATTAAAAATTGGAAGGTGAGAAAGTTTATCTTGAGGTATAATCCTGCATACATCCACTACTATGACCCTGCAAAGGTGAGGCCCTGTTTTCAAGAGTAGACTTGCAAATGATTTTTAATTCCTTACAATGTTTGAACTCATCTTTCTCTTTCTCTCACTCTATGTCGCTATCTGTCTGTCTGTCTCTCTCTCTTTCTCTCTCTCTGTCTGTCTTTCTCTTTCTGTCTTTCTCTCTCGCTTTCTCACTCTTTTGTCTTTCTTTCTCTCTCTGTATCTCTCTCGGCTTCTCACTCTCTGTCTCTCTTTCTCTCTCACCTTCTCACTCTCTGTCTGTCTTTCTCTCTGTGTCTCTCTTTCTCTCTCGCTTTCTCACTGTCTATCTTTCTCTCTCTGTCTCTCTTTCTCTGTGTTTTAAGGGGGAGGATGATCCTCTTGGCTCAATTCACTTGCGCGGGTCTGTTGTGACTTCAGTGGATTACGTTCCAGATGGTAAGAGAGCAGTGTTTTAAGTAGTTACTCAGCAACCATTCATCAGCCACCACAATAAGCAGAGGCGTGACTAGGTCCGGTCTGTAGCCTCAAGCTTTTAATAACCTGGGATTCTTTTTTGGATTAAAAATATGTGATTGCGCACCATTTGTGTTAGTCATCCTCTAGTTCTTCTTCAGTAGTCAGTCGCTAATCACAGAACAGAGGCGACTGGATATTTTTGAGTGATGGACTATTCTCTAAACAGCAGTAACAGTAATGTGTTTAGAATCTCTGTTCAACACTCAACACACAGACACACAAAGGAAGACAGACACACACACACACACCCACTCTTTCTCTCTCTCTCTTTCTCTCTCTCACACACACACACAAACACACACACACACACACACACACACACACATGCAGGCAGACAGACAAACAGACACACTCACACACATACACATACACACATGCAGGCAGACAGACACACACACACACACACACACACACACACACACACACACACACACACACACACACACACACACACACAC
>JBBPDC010000149.1:7844638-7861510 GCA_037974485.1 Hemigrammopetersius urotaenia | reverse complement strand
GGGAACGGGAACACGGACCAGGCAGGGAACCTACAGGGGTAAACAGGGACACAGAACCGGCAGGGAGAACAGGAACATAGAACAGGTGCACATAAAACAAAACAAAAAGCAGCGGCCTCTACTGGCCGCTGACCAAGCCGTGACACACTTAAAATATCTGGAAATAAGTTAAATAGTGAGTGAGAAATATGGCACGATTACTAGATTTAAAATTTTGGGTACAAGGTAAGACTTAATATAAGGAGCACATTCTACAAAAAAGTCTACCCAAACCCTAACACTAAACCTCACATCTTTTCCAACTTTTCTAATATATGTTGATTAACTTTGCTCTGAATAACAGGTCTAAACCAGATGCTGGAGTGTCTGTTGTTTTGTGCCATGTCTTCTTGCTGAATTAGGTTTTCATTCAGTCCTTTTAGTTTCATTTTTTCATGGGCAGTGGGGGCTAATTGGCCTTTTTAGTTTAATGTTTTGTATGCATTGCCACAAAGGTAGATCTAAATCTTTCTCTTTTGATGATTGTTATGGCTGGGTTGAACACAGCATTGGATATCTCACTTCAGATCTTATGTATCAAGCATCTTAGGGTTCATAGCTAGGTGCTCACTGAAGGATGTCTGGCTGTGAATGCTGGGTAAATGTCCAGGGGTAAATGTCACAGTGACAGTTGTTTTTCATTCTAAGGACATTATGGTGAGTCAAGCCTTAGGGCTGTCTATCTCTGCACAATCATCCACTTGCATTTTGTTAGATTTCCACTTACCTGTCCACAGCAATGGCCAATAAAGCATTGGTGGACACATACAAGGACACAGTTCGGAGGTAGTTGACGCAGGCGCACAGCACTTTTCCATGGTCCCAAGATAGCTGTTTCACCACATAGTAATCCACCAAGAACGGGCAGCACACCACAGCCACAATGAAGTCTGAGATGGCCAGGTTTGCAATCAGGAGGTTGGTGAGGTTTCGTAACTTCTTGTAGCGGGCCAGGGTGGCTATGAACAGGAAGTTGCCAATACCACATACCAGCATGATGCAGACAAGAACCACTCCAATAACGATGGTGGCCACAAAATACGCCAGTCCCTGTGTGGTGTCTGGCATCTCCTCTGCTGGGACCCCATAGTCCATATCATAGAGGTCCAAGAAGGGATCATGCTCCTCTTGGCTGTTGGGGTCCACAAACACTGTGGCCAGGTGTGTGATGTTTGCCATGTCAAAGACAATTGCTTCTTTTGACACAGATCTTCGTTGCCTGGCTCAGTAACTTTTTGGCTTGAGTTTGGTAATAAGTGGTCACAGGCCAACAGGGACACTGGAGTTCTTATGGCACTTCCACAGCAATGATGTTTTACCTGTGATAGTAATGGAACAAGTGAATATAAATAAGCAAAGTGTGCATTTTGACATTCATAAAACGAAATATGGCAGTGACATTAATATGGAATAAAAGGTATGCATCAAATATTCTTTACTATATGATCAAAAGCATGTAGACATCACTCTAAATTATTAAGTTTCTGGTGTTTCAGTCAACAGGACACATTTTTTTCAGTCAACAAAAAATAGAAGTCTGAAATTAAGGTGCCATGAGGGGCTTTGGTGCATGTAATGGATTTTAAGTGCTTTTTTTAGATTACTGAATGTGAATCAGTCTGAAAACCTGCCCTGGTTATATTACTGCAACATGTCTCTTTGCCTGTGATCTCAGCATTTGTTCATTTTTGTTCATTAATGTTATCTTCTCTAGTAATCTTGATAACAATATTGACTTTTTAAACGAATAAGGATGGTCAGCCTCCAGTGTTGTAACATAAATTGCTGGTCCCACTTTACAGTAAACATCCTTAATAACTGTGTAGTAACACATTAACAGTGCACACAACACTGTAATTACAGTTGATCTACATACTGTTACAGTTGGATTACTTATGTCAAACCATACGTATTAACTTCACATAGATATTACTGATGTATTTACGTAACAGATGTACTTGTTTTAGGATATTCTTGTACATAAGTAAAATCTGAAGTTAATATGTAGGCACAATTACATAACCTGGAACCAAATTACTGTATAATAAATTACAGTAATATCATTAAGCAATATTAAAACACCATTAGATATTAATTTCAAAATTAATACCATAGGTTAGCATGTACAACCTGATTTTCTTTGTGTTCTGTATCTGTTACTATAGAGTTTTATACTGCTTTAAAATGGCTTCCAAACAGCTTCATTGTAATAGCCATGACCGGGTGCTCTCAGCAATATGCTCTGGTTTTGCACAAAACATACAGCTCAAAAATGTAACTCCCCTCAGTCTTCAGTTCTCCCCTCTGGCTAAATTTGTCTGTTCTCATCAGTACAAAGGAGGCCTACTGAACTTGTTTTTGGTCTACCACAAAAGAACACTCAGCTCTCCAGTTTGAAACCTTAACTTTATTCTCATCATGCCTTTTTAAAAAACATTTGTGTTAGTAATGTCAGGTACTGATGGTGGATGATGCATTTTGGATCACAAATGCCACTCTAATGTGTGCCAAAGGTACTGGATGGAGGTCCATTACTTTAGAGAATCTGTCAAACATTGTATGTAAATTCTGTAAATGTCAAATTACCTTTTGAAAATACTTATTTAAAAAAGTTCAAGAGAGAAAAGGTGGGTGAAGAGACAAAGAATTTAATGAACAGAATCATTTTTTAAAACAGTCACTATCATCACAAGCACTGACACTGACAAACATCCAGCAGCAAATGAATATTCACCTACATACATACCAAACTGATCAGTGTCTGTTAATTTATACATGTGAGTGATATTATATGGGTTCAGGGTACTCTCACTGCAGCCACCCTGGAGATGCCCATGTAGGCTTTATCAGTTACGAAATGTAATTAAACTCCATGACCTAGACTGATGACGTTGTAGGCAATCATAAAATCCCATAACACCTCACACAACATAAGCAACAGGCTATTCAAATCTGTATTTGTTTCTGTGCAGCTGTGATGAACACGAAACAGCCTTATCCTTACTGAGAGACTGAACCCTAACAATCAAAATCTGTCTCATTTCTACACAATCGCAGCTGATTCATGCAGAAACACAGCACAGAACAGCACACACACATTCATTTTCTCTCACTATTCTCTCAGCACACATACAGCAAGCCACCTAATGTTAATTAATTTAATAAGTTCCAGCTAATTCAGTTTTATGTCTAGTGTTGATTTTGATAATCCAGTGTCCAAACAGCAGGTCCACTGATCCACTGTCTAAAATGGAGTGTGGGGTCTTGCGGATAGTGTAAACAGACTCATTCATTACAGTGCAAGCATTTTTGTACATACCAAACGCCACTAGACACAGGTGAAAAAAAGTACATATGCTAAACAACCTTCCCTTTGTAATGGTGAGTATGTAAACATTTTACAAGATTTTTTAAAAAGACGTCCACATAATGTAAAGCATTTAAAAAAAGAAAGTTTTCTATTAATTTTATACGAGTAAAGCTTTGGAGTAAAGAATAATTTAGGAATCTTTATTTTTTTTAAGAAGGTGCCAGGGTGTATTAAGGGCAGAGCCATTTTGGGGTGGAGCAGGGATGGGTATTACATAAAAAATATGTCCCATCCCTGTAGTACATGATGAGGAAATCCTCAGGAGGTCATTAAACTCCTAGCCTGCTCAGAAAATTAATACTGAAGTAACCTTTGAGAGCAAGTCTGGCCTTTGCATCTGAGATTCTTGCTGTAACCTGCCTCACAGCTTTTATCATTGTAGTGTGATGATGCAGAACCAAGACCAAGGCAGCTGACTCTACATCTGTTAGACTACAGGTTCCAATCTATTGGAATATGGACCATTTCTGCACAACTCTATAGAAAATAAATAGTAGTTGGGCTTTAAAATGAGTTTAAAATCTGTTCTCTGCAGAGGATGTGCAAAAAACACATAATTTAACTGGGGTGCCACATTTTATGAATATGGCTATAATGCAGAACTAATGCATAACTAATTGGAAGCCCTTAAAAGATGCAAGGGTTGGTTGATTTTGTAATGGCATTTTGCTGGATGGACTGAAATATTACTGAAAAGGATTTTGAAGCACAGTATGACTAATTGAAATATAATTTCAGATAAACCTTTTAAACATTGGTTTAGTCAGACAGAGGATTATATGATGAGTAAGTTGCATATATTTTCTCAGTAAATTTAAACAAAGCAAAAAAAAAACAGTCGGCTCTAGAAATAAGCAATGCATATACATTTAATGTTCATAGCTTGCCCTCACTTTTCTCATCTCTTAGCTTAGCTTTATGTTGTCCTATGAAAAATTGCTATGATAAGAAATTTGCTTTATTTTTATGCTCATGTTATAGAAACATTTCGACATATTTGCCCCAGTTTTTACTGCTGACATTCAAAATATACATTGATTACAAACATCTAAATGGTTTTGCACTATCTAATAATGAAATACCCATTATAACACCAAAATCTCCATTTTTGAGTTTAAACAAATCTCCTTATTACACTTTTGTGTGTTCAGACAAAGGTGAAGATCTGGGAGTTCCCAATCACCCCTGTCCAATTTGTGACATCAGCTACTTTAAAGTGCTTCCGCTGTTGAAGAAGAGCTTCAGTCATTCACACATAGCTTGTATCTCAATTGCAAAGAACTGCTAATAGAATGAGACACTTTGCCCAATATCATGCGTCAGCCAGCAGTGTAAAAAGCCCTTCAACATTGGGGTGTGGACCAGTGAAGATGCATTATCATTTGGGATGAGGTGGAGTGTCATTTGTGATCCAGAACTAATCATTCAGTACCTGACCTCTTTGTGGCTAAAGATCTACATCTAGTGTAAAGCCTTCCAGGAGAGCAGAGCTCTGTTTCTGCAGCAAAGATGTGACAAACTCTTCATTAATATCACACACCAGCAAGCACACATGGGCACATGCATGCAGCACATATTCTTAGAGGAGAAGAGAAAAAGGTTCTTAAATTTAACATTCACGTTAAAGTATGTTCATGTATCAAGATTTTATTAAAAAAAAAAAACCTGAATTGCAGGACTTGGAAATAACAAAAGTATATTTTCAAAATTGTCATCTAAAGCCATTTAAGTAGTCCAACTGGTCATTTGAAAGCTTTTTTTCATAGCAACGATAAACAGGCTATGCTATATTTCCCATTACTAAGAATGAGTTTGTATTCTCTCTCTCTCTCTCTCTCTCACTCTCTCTCACTCTCTCTCACTCTCTCACTCTCTCTCTCTCTCGCTGTTGGTGTGCGTGTCTCTGGATCTCCCTCCGATAGGAAAGAGAGAATAGATTGTATTCTCTTTGTCTCTTTCCTTATCTCACTCTCATTCTCTCACTCTCTCACACTCTGTATAAGATAGCATATTGTGTTCTCTCTCTGTCTTTCCTCTCTCTTATTGTCTGTCCCTGTCCCTCTTGCTTTCTCTCTCTCTTTCTCTCCCTCTCTCTCCTCCTGTATTGTTAAAGACTGAAAAACTCCAGTCTGAAGCTTTTCAGTCATTATCGATCTCTGAGACTGTTCTAATGAGACAGTAGAAGAAATAGTGGCCAGAGTTTACACCACTGTTAGCTTTTTTAAGAGAAAAAGGAGCGTCTTAAACACATTTACAAGTGTGGTAAACTGAAGTGTGTAAACTCACCGAGTGAATGTTGAAATGTTGTCCATTGTGTCTCTACTGAAGAGTCTTCATGTTTCGGCAGGGAAGTAATTCCTTGTGCAAATATCTGTGAGAGTGAGAGAGTGTGAGAGAGAGAGAAAGACAGACAGACTCTTCGGGTGGAGATATGATGTCTCAGCGCTCCATAGAGTGAGGAAGAGACGCCTCTGCCTCCCCTCTCTCTCTATCTCTCTTTCCTCCCTCCCATTTTGCCACTCCAGTTGAATTTGTAGATGAATTCAACCTTGAAGCCCCTAATCCATCCACCTTTACCCTCTTCCCCTTATTCCTGTACAATATGATTCCTTAGTAACCAGGTAGCTCATTAGTGGTTTGTGAAAATAAATAACAAGCATACACATTGAGAGGCTGTGAACAATTTCTGTAATTTTACAGTAAATTACAAAGCAATTTGCATAGCGGAATAGAATTGACTTAAACTACAGTCTGACCCTGTATTTACGATGAATTCTGGATGCTGATGTTAACTCACAACAGTTAACATCAGCATCCAGAATTCATTGTTTACAATCCTATATATTGTCCATACATTCCCTGCCACCCTATCAGAAGTAATCCAGAAAACAAAGACAATGGCACTCTTTCAAAAGATAGGGCAGTTGAAGGTTTTTCTGGAGCAGTTGGTGGCCTAATGGTTTGGTAGTTATCCCTGTGATCAAAAGGTCATGGGTACAAATCCCTTGACACCACTGAGGTACCCTTGAGCAAGGTACCAGCCCCACACACTACTCCCAGGGTGCTCCTCAAGAGGTGAAACAGCTAGCAAACTGGTGCAAGGAAAGCGGTCTGTCTCTGAATGTTTGAAAGATTAAAGAAGAGATTGTTGCCTTCAGGGGGTCAAACATTGATCACTTCCTAACCAGTATCAATGGTGTTGGGGTAAGCGGATGAAGAGAAGTTCCTAGGTATTCGCATCACAGACAACCTCTTCCGGTCCACCATCACCAGCATCTGCACTTCCTCTGACAGGTGAAGAAGACTAACCTCCCAGCATCTATCCTCACAACCTTCTACAGGTGCACCACAGAACATGGCCTGACCACTTGCATCACTGTGTAGTACAGGAACTGCCACATATCTGATTGGCAAATTCTTCAAAGGTTTGTGTAGACAGTGGAGAAGGTAATCGGCACCTCCCTTTCCTGGCTGCATTCCTAATGCCACCAGCATTGTGGTCAACCCCCTCCATCCCTCCCACAGACTATCCATCCCCCTAAACTCAGGGAAAAGTCTCAGCAGCATCAAGTGCAGAATGACCAGATGAGGCTACAGCTTTTCCCCCCAAGTTGTCTAACACCACTTTAACAGAAGCCCACAACCCCCTCAATCCTTAGGGCTTACAAAAATATATTACTGAACTGCACTAAAGACTCTTCGAAAGGAATACATTATACTTCCATAGCGGCAGATAAACCCATACTACACAGTGACAATGCAATGACTAATCCCATTTTGAACACTGTACTTGTACATGCAGCATAATACCATGTCTCTCTTTTTTGTTTTATAGTCTTATGATATTTATTGTATACTTTTTGTCATGTCAGACTATGGAAGGAGGACACAAAAGCAGTAAAGTACAGAAACACAATATTTAATCGAGCTCATAACCAATAACTAAGTGCTGTGAGCACAAACAGAAAAGTTCTTAAGCAAAAAGGTTTACACAGTTCATACACAAATTTACACAGGGCATCACTCTTCCAGCCAGGCAGGAGGTGAGGGTCAGGTTCAGCTCGTATGCTCCACGCATTGACAGATGTTGAAATGGACCCGATGCATTTTGAGCTCGTGGTGAAGATCAGTAAATAGTAGATGCGCTTTTCACGGCAGCCATTGGACCAAGTCACTGGCCAACTGATGGGATCTTTTACCCGTCACTTCTGTAGGGACAAAAATACAGAGTGATACATAGTCACAGTCTAGCGTGCATGAAGCTTCTTCCTCTGTGCTCCGTATGGATTCTGAGCTCCATCTCTCACACGCAACTTGGATCCAGAAAAGAGCAAGACCCTGAGCCAAGAAGGGAGAAGCTTGCCTTTGTTTCACCCACTAGCTGGACAGTCCAGACATGAGCAAACAGTATATAATATTGATATATTACTACAGAACTGCACTGCAAAGTGTGTGCAGGTATATGATAGGCTTAACCAAGCTACATGTAACATCAATAAACACAGATGAATGTAGTTATTGCTGACATTTCCATGCAACAGAAATTCTAAGTCCAAAATATACATTAATGGCATTAAGCAGATGCTTTTATTCAAAGCGACTTCCCAAACCTTGGGGGCAGTCTCCCAGGGTTGAGGGTCTTGCTCAGGGACCCAGCGGTGGTATTGCTGAAGACAGGATTGGATCCCATGACCTCTTGGTCCAGAAGCAACTATCAGACCCACTCAGCTACCTCCACCCCAAAAAACTATTCCTCACAGCAATATTTTAACATCAATTCCGCAATACCCCCAGTGGTCAAGCTCACCGGAATTCTGAGCTGCAGATTCCCACTCACGCCCCTCTCTGTCTGCATCATGGTATGTCCCCGCATGTGGGGTATGTGTGTTGCTTGGCAACGGACCTGCCTCCTGTCAGCCCTCATGTTCTCCCCACTGATTACCTGCTTTGGGTCCCTCGTGTTTCATGATGTCTCGTGTTGTCTGTTTAATCAATGATGATTGTTTGTCCCATGTGATTGGTCCATGTATTCATGTGTTTGCTTTAAAAGCCCAGCTGATCCAGAAGTAGATGTATGGTCACCGGCATGCTCTTGTGTCCTGATCACGGTCTGCTCATACACTGGCTGAAGAGAACTGTGGTCTCATCTTAAGTAAGAGGTTAGGGCCGTCTAAGTCCGACCAGTGCACTCTTTCCGTGGCTCTTTGTGTGTGTGTTTCCTAGAGTGAACCAGCAAGGTTGAAGCACCCATGTGCAGAACTGCCTCAGACCCTTGTGCTCCTCATCACTCCTGAACAGGAGTAACTCATGCATTGGGACCATATCAGCAGGACAGTCTTTTAGTGCTTCTGTTCTGCCAAGTGCATTGCTCTTAAGCAACGATGTATCTGCTTTATTCCGTTTGAGCTCTGTTTAACTCCTCCATCTGTTTCCTCCGTTCCTGAGCCAACATGACAGTTAAAGCCTTCTCTGAAGCAAAGAGGAAATTATTTACCTGTTAATGTCCTTAATTTCAGAGGAAACATCAAGCAGGAATGTGTATACAAAACTGTTTGAGCTTGGTTAATCCGTTATCCCTTGATTTCATAAAACAGTAAAAAAAACTGATTGTAGTCTTGATATTTGCATGTGTCATTAAGTAAGTTTATGCAGTGTGAATGTTTTGGTTGCAAAGTTTAGGCGATTCTAACACTCCACCAAGAACAAAGTGTTCTTGTGAGTAGGTAGTTGGTGAAAGATGTGAGAGATGAGAAACACTGACCGCAGTTAATTAAATTAAAAAGTGAGGACAAAGAAAAAGGGGCACTGAAAAAAGCCATTAGGGAGGAAGAGATAGTATGAGATAGACATTACACACTGGGAACTTTCATCAGTGATAGTAGCACACCCACGCTCATAAGTTTAGTTCAAATCAAATGTGTGCACAAAGTAAAGAGTGTTTAACATGACTCTTAAAATTAAAAATCTATCCAGTATCCAAATGAAGCTATATTATTTCTCCTACTCTAATGATATTTCCCTTTCTTTTAATATTGTTTTTTTACTTCATCTAAAATGTTCAAACAGAGATCATCATATCCCTTGACATGCAGTTGCTACAGACACCCTCAAGGTATCAGTGAAAACTTGGACATGACAGATTAGATTTTTCAAACATTTGCCTGCAAGATCACAGTTTTCGTAACCAGCGGGCTTCTCCTGTCAGTTTGGCGAATGCACTAAGTATATGTCTGTTCCTGTCATTCACTCAGGTGTCATGGACCAACCAGTGAACAGCAGGTGTCAAGACAAACAGCCCTGGCCGCAAGATTCTGAGCGACAGAACGCCTGAAGGCGAGGGCCTTTGTATGCATACATATGAAATGTATTACACTGTGTAAGATGAATAGTTCAAGCTATATTTGATTCAGTGATGAATGGATAAACGTATGATAGATGGTTACATGTTGACAATGCGTGGATGTATGCATACAAGGATGAGTTCCTGCCTTATATCCCAGGAACAGAAAGTATACTAATTTAAAACTTCTTTAGAACATTTTCTAAAAAGTATAACTTATCAGTATAAGTCATACTTCACTATACTATTCTTAAGTATAGAAAAAATAGTATATAAAAAGTAAACCAAGTATACTGCCTCAGTTTAAGTATAAAATAAGTATACTCATAGTTTCTAATGGGAGTTCCACAGGAAGGGAAACAACAGCAAATGCCCTGTCATTCAATGAGTGGTATGGGGAGGCTGAAAAGGATGCTATTGCAGTAATCTAATCTACATGTAATAAAAACATGGATTTGAAAACATGAAGTTAAGTTTCTGGGCCATTGTGTCAGTGGAAAAGGGGTTTCCCCTGATCCTGAGAAGGTGATCTCAGTCCAGGAATGCTAAGCCCCAACTACAGTCAGGCAAGTGTGATATTTTCTTGTGTTTGTGGAATATTATAGACAGTTCATTAAGGACTTTTCCAAGACTGCTAAGCCCCTCAATGAGCTATTAGTGGGTACCAGACGCCCTCATGGTCGAGTATCACTCCAATTGTTTGAAGCACGGATTGCACAGCTGCTTTTGAGAAGCTGAAACAACAGTTGTTGCAGGCACCTATCCTGGCATATGCTGACTTTACAAAGCCTTTTATTGCATACACTGATGCAAGCCATTGTGGTCTGGGGGCCGTGTTGGCTCAACAGCAAGTGGGAGTTGAGTGCATGCTTGCCTATGCCAGTAGGAGCCTCCATCCAGCTGAGCGAAATGACTCTAACTATAGCTCCTTCAGACTTGAACTCTTGGCTATGAAGTGGGCCCTTACAGAGAAATTCAATGATTATCTATGGGGTGCAAAGGTGATGGTGGCAACTGATAATAACCCTTTGGTCCATCAGAAGACTGCTAAACTGGGGGCAGTAGAACAACTGTGGGTAGCACAGCTGGCCAATTATGATTACCAAGCCAGCAACATGTTAATGCTAGTGTACATTCTAGTCTTCCTGTTGCAGATGCAGCCACACTGGTTTCAGCCCAATCCATTTCAAGTGGGGACAAACTCTTTGTGGCTGTTGTGCAGACCCCGGGAACTGGCAAGGAAGCTGTCCCTTTGACTTGGGACTGGAACCCAAACCACTGGCGCAAGCTCCAACGAGAAGATAACAACTTGACTGTGCTCCGTACCCATTTGGAACAGCCCACCTTACCTCCATCAGAAGAGCAGAGGGTTCAGGTACCTGTGAGGAGGCTATTAAGTCACTGGGGTAAACTGAGTCTTCGAGATGGGGTAATATGCTGCGCAATTCAGGATACATTAACCCATGAAGTTGTGTTTTAGATTATTGTGCTTCAAGCCCAGGTTCAGCCCCTGTTACAAGCATAGGCCCTGTCACTACTGAGGAGGAACTTTTACTGATTGAACATGGGGACAACGGTATGTGCATTTGTTCAGGGTTGCTCATACTGCACGCTCTATAAGGCGAGACGGGATGGTAAAGCTCCCTTAGTCCCTTGGTGGTGCCCAAAGCCCCTTTGCACATTCTTGCCATGGATTTCTTAAGCTTGGAAAGACCCAATGACCACTACCAGAACATCCTGGTGGTCACCGACCTTTTCACTAAGTATGCATGGGCCATCCCCAATTTTGGAATTGTGTTTTTCAGTCCTTTGGATGCCCTTAAGTCCTACATTATACCAGAGGCCCCAACTTTGAATCTAGATTGATCTGGGAGCTTAGGCACCTTGGAGACTGAACAGCAGAGCAAGTGGGTGGAGTATCGCTCTGCCCTGAAACAAGCATACAATAAAAGCATCCACAGTACCACAGATTATGCTCTATCTTACCTAATGTTTGGAAGGCATGTGCATATGTCCGTTGACCTCCTACTGGGGACAGCACCAACTGAGGAAGCCTGGAATGAAACTGAGCGTGTGGGACATCATCATGAGCGTCTGTCTTACACCTACAAGAAAGTGTCCTTGCTTGTTACCTGGCAAACGGGTTTTGGTCTGAGATAGCCAGCGACAGGAAAAGACAAGCTCAGCAACCGTTGGGAGCCCCAGCCATATTTGGTCGTAAGTTCCAGACCCGACCTCCCAGTATACACCATCCGTCCGGAAGGAAGGTCCGGTCCTGGTCGAGTATTACATTGCAATCTTTTGCGACCTTGCCCCAACTGTTAGAACTAAGATGGCTGCCTCCATGGCCCAATTGTAAACAAACATGTATTAGTATTTCAAATTAGCCCAATGTGTTACAGGTGTGTGGTGAGAATGATGGTACATATGTTGGCAGGCGCTGAGCCAAACAGACAGAGAACTGGAGGGGGAAGAGATTCGGAAAGAGACGAGCGTGATGGAATGGGAGAGGGCTGACGTGATGCAAGGGACTACCAACCGCTAAGAAGATTCGAGGTCAGCATACTGCTGGAGGTGAAGTCCGTGAATGGGACCTGTGTTGAAACTCTGCCTCGTTGGATGTTTAGGGGGAGAGAAAGCTCGCGCCTCGCTAACCTAAGTGTCTTCCATTTATCTTGCTGGAGGGACCACGGCTACTGCTTGGAAACTGCATCCCCTTCTCTCACTGGGATGTTCAACTTTTTCCCCATCTGGGCCTCTAGCTTAGACCTTTCTTTGTGATGAGTTGCAGAGACTTGCTTTTCCTGTGCTTTCTGCTCTTTGCTATGTTAACTGTGTCCTGTGGAGTAGAGGTATTTTTTTAGTTATCTGCATGGAATATTTGTGGGTCTCCCCTTTTTTGGAGTGAACATTCACTGAGTGTCTGTTGTTCACTTATTCTTTTTGTGGAATGCTAACACTGTGTTTATATTTTTATATGGAAACCTATAGAAAGCTTCCCTCCAACAGTCTTCACATTCACATGGCCCAGAGTACTTCTAATTTTCTCCTGCCTGCTGATATTGGTGAAATGTACTGTGATTGATAGACACTCTCCTTATACCACCAGGGCCCCCAGTGAGGATAGTAGCTGCAACACTTTGGAGCTGTGTGCCTAGTTCCCATGTGGAGAAGGGGGACTGTGACAACTGGATATTTTGTTTTTTGCATTTTTACTCCTTGCCCTCAAAGATTTTTTATCTGATATTGGACTGAAGTGCAGTTTTCGCTTCAAGGTAGTGTGGTGAAGAGGTGGCAGCTCAAGCACCTCCATGTGGTGACACTATGCTGTCCTTGGAAGCCAGACTGGAAGACATCAAATACATTATTGTAAGAGAGATATGTTGTAAGTTGAATAGAATCAACTAAATCCAGTGTTTTAGAAAGAAAAGGAATAGTGGAAACAGAACAAAAGCTACCCAGTTCATCTGTGTTGAGACCAGACTTTTTAAGGACAGCAACAAGTTTAAGTGCATGTGGAACAGATTCATATAAATTAGTTTACTACACATGTAATGAATGGGCATAGTGCAGGGAGACAAGTCTTAACAAGATTAGTAGATTCATAGTCCAAAATAGGGATATGTTTGTTAGAGCAGGAGAGACAGGGGAAGACTGAGTTAGAGTATGTAAGACTAATGTAAATAGTTGCAGTTTTGTTTTATATTGTTCATAGGTTGAAGCTGTTTAGACAAAGTGGAGAAAAAAAAACAGCTCCAGACTTTATGAGATTTGTATAACAGGCAGCCCAAGCAGCATACAGGGTGTCTTTATAATACTGCAAGTGGAAAAGCTCTTGTTATCTTTTGTGTGAACAAATAATGGGTGTTCAGCTTGACTTTGATCTTTTGCCTTAATAGAAAGGTGAACAATTCACAGTATTATGTTAAAACGATGTCAGTCTTCAATCAAATCTCATTGAGTGTGCAGAGCTAACAATGTCTTCATTCATCCCTCAAATGCCGTTGCATGGTAATCAATCACAGTACTCAAACATTTTCCCGAATCTGAAACGCATCCATCAGGACAGCTCCGTCCTTGCATGTATCACAAACAGAAGTTTTTCCACAGTTTACTTCTTTCTTTATTTAGTACAAATATTGTAAAACACTCAAGAACATGCATTATCATGAATACGTCCAAAATGTCACTTCATTAGTATGCATTAACACAACCCTAAGGAAAGAAATAGCAGGTGTTACATAAATAGAAAAAGATACATGATTAATTCTTCATTTGACTCCTACATTCATAAATCTGTGATTACTGCTTTACCCTTTACCTAACTGCCTAACAGACAGGGAAATAAATGAACTGTGGCAAACAATACAACTCTTTTCTTTTTTTTATTTGGAATGGAGCACATTCCTTTGTGCTGAGAGCTCTGCGAAATGTTGGCCTCATAAAAGAAGGCACTCCAGCATGAGAGGGCATTGCAGATATCTCTGTGCAACATGCTTTGCCTTCTTGTTAGCATTTCTCAGCTTCTGCATAGCAACACCATTCATAGCCTGGTCATACATGTTCTTCCCATACCCAGAAGGCTAACAACTGGCTAACTTGATTATTCTCAGCAAGGCTGCATGTAACAGGAATAAAACATGTTTTAAAAGAAAATAAATAATTTACTCCTGGAAAATATGGTTCCACATTTAGGCAATAGAACACGAGGTAGTATGAACCCAAATGGGCTGTAGTGTGAAAGGATATTTTATTAATGTTATGTACAGTATTCATTTCCTGTTTTTGTACAATACAAACAATTCACTGCAGTGTAAAGCTAGTTTTCGGATGGTTTGGTGTGGATTAAGGGAGTGTTTGCACTGGATGTTTTGGAGAACAGAGCTTCTTTTTTTTCTTTTTATTGACTGGAGAGACATATGTTTGTGCTATTTCTGCCAGCACAACAGAATTAAAATTTTAAAAAGTAGAATTAAAAGTAGGACAGGTTTCTGCTATTTGTAGATTTAAATCAAGACAAACAAAAAGCAGCTTTTTTTAGTTTAGCTAATGAAATGTTTTTGTTTTGCCGGTACATATTGACAAATTTGCTTTCTAGCACAAATGAGATATTTGGCTGGCATTGCTTCATTGATTTCTACAGTATAATTAGGAAGTAGCCTGTTAGTCAGAAAAGGTTCAAAAGACCCATTCAAAATGAAACTTGAGAGTTTGCTTCAAAGGTGCAAGAAGCTTTAACATAATGTAAAATTTCTTGACCAAGTTAAGGCTTACTCCAAGAGTCTTCACATGATGTGGATGAAATTCGCATGAAGTTCTTTAAACTTAAAACATATTTTCTTTTAAATAAAATTGCCCATCATCCAAAGGTAATCCTTTTATGCAACTCTATTTAAAGATAATGGTTAAGAGGTTCTTTAGAGTAGTCATTTTCCCAACAACAAAGTAACAAGGACATGTTTGGCATGCTTGATGGGCAGGGAAAGAAATCAATTTTTGTAACAACCTACCACATTCAACAAAATCTTAGGCACCTGTGCAAATTGTTTTACTGCTAACAAAGTTAACAGTAGAATAAATGCAAACAAGCAACAAGTTTGTTTGCAAAAAAGTAGTTGATATTGCCTTCAGCCATTGCTTGGATTGATGCAATTCCATCAACAACACCCCAGATTTAATGAAGCACTGATCAAGTCAAACCAGATGGATACTACAAGTAATACTTGTGGAAGTAAAACTTTTTTGTAGTTTTATTTAGTAGGTTTAACAATATTAATGTGAAAAAAACACACTGCTCATCTAAATGTTTTAAATATTATTCTCACAGTTGCCTAAGACTTTTGCACAATACTGCACTTCTATATGTGTGCATATATAGAATTTTCGTATTATTGATGTCATGCATTAGCTCTCTAATAAAACATAATTACACAAATAACTGCAAAGTTATGAAATTAAATACAACTGATAGATATGTTACTGTCTGCACTTTCTTTAATTTATTCTTCTTATGTAAAACACATGTCAAAAGTGTATAGCCTTTCTGCAGAAGAAGACTGTCTGCTTTGCATTGACATTTTCCTTTACATTTAATTCGTAAAAGTTGCCCTTTTCCCTGTGCATGTATACCTTTTTCAGTATGTACAGTATGTACTAAAGGGCAAAGTCATGCTGACTGAAGCCGACTTACTGACCTCGGAGCCTTTGTCACAACCTAGAAGGTAACCAGAAGAATGTCAATAAGTATTTAATGTACAGGGTTGCAGCACAGTTCAGACCCTTTTGGAGGGTTTTGACCTCAGCAATATGGAGCAATTTAGAGCAGAGGGAACAGTGGAAAATCCAGAGAACCACACTGTGCATAGTACATCCCAGTGCATTAAAATACCCAATGACATCTGTAAGATAGTGGCACTAGGGGACGTCTGCATGGCCGCCTCTCCATGTCACTCTAAATCGGTATTAAACCCACTGCTATAACAGAGCCAGTAACATTGTGAAAGACCATTAGAACAGTTCATATGGAGTGTGGTGTCTGGCAAACAGTATCTAAGCTTGCACTCTGGTTCTGCAAGGCTGTACACAAGTGTCATGCCGCAGGCCATTAGAACTCTGAATGTACATAAATGTCTAGCCCCTGCCTAAACAAGTATCAGTCTCTTTATATACCTCTCATATTACACTTTTAATAGAGCCTTTACCTTCTGTTTAATGTTTATACTCATGTCCTGATGTTAAGATTTGATAAGCTTATAATTTATACTCACTAAATATTGTTACATGCTGCTTTTTGTACAATGTCATACTTACTGTTTACATCCTATTCACACAATACTGTCATACTGCTATGTTGTCTATTTATGATATTGTCTCTGTCGTACCTTTACATACTTCTCACATTACATGCTGGGCTGTCAGAGTCGCGGGTGCGAGCCCACGACTCTGAACTCCCTCAAAGTGTGCAGGAATGGGCAGACAGCCAGGGATCCATGCAGATATGTTTATTAAACAAAAATAAAACAGAAGAACAGAAAATAGGCAAGAAAATGGACACATGAGGACTAACTAACAGAAACAGGCTTAAATGCTAACAGAAATCAGGGGAAACACAAGACAGCTGAGA
>JBBPDC010000149.1:7818715-7837591 GCA_037974485.1 Hemigrammopetersius urotaenia | reverse complement strand
GTGTGTGTGTGTGTGTGTGTGTGTGTGTGTGTGTGTGTGTGTGTGTGTGTGTGAGAGAGAGAGAGAGAGAGAGGGAGGGGGTGGAGTTGTGCCTGAGACTGCTGACCTACAGTAAACTGGCATATTCACCATTCAACCATTGTCCCACAGATTTTCACCACATGTAGGGCTTTAAAATCCAGCCATTCTCACTCCTGAAATTGTCCCACACTCTACACATATGTGTACAGTTATGTACAGATTGTGGGATGATTTCATGAATGTACATGAATGAATACACACAAACACACACACACACACACACACACACACACACACACACACACTTTTGGTTTCAGAAGTGGTATGGGGACTGTTGTTCTAATCAACTTTTTCCACTTGCTGGCATCAAAACAAACAGAAGAAGTGCAATTGACATAAGTTCTTTAGACATTAGTTTTATATAGAACGGTGACAAACCAAAGAACCATCTCAGTACATGCCTGGGTTTTCATCCAGCTAAATGATTCTTCTCTATGTTGAAAACCCTGTCACATATGATTCTTCAAAAAATCTTATTTTTACAATGTGATTATGTAATACATGTTTGTTTTTTTTATTGTCAATATCATTTTAGTATTATACAGATCCTTTTTGAACAATTTCCTCCGGGATGTATAAAGTTTTCTGATTCTGATTCTGATTTTCGTTAAGAGAATATTAATTTGCTATGTAATAGAATAGATAGTTGTGTAATTGTGTAATTAATTTATAATCATTATTTTTAGTCTCAAGCCTGGAATACCTTTAGACCCTGTGCAGGCAGTGTGCGTCAGGTCTTTGCCTGTGCACATACACAAAGCATTTTATGCAGTCTATACATTCTTAATCGTTTTTCACTGCACTGTCTGCTTTACCTGCATTTGGTTGCAATGGCAAAATATATGAATATCTTATATGTCGTTGTGCAGGTTTAAGTCAGTATTTACAAAAGTGTCTTTCAGCTGTGTCCAAAACTCTACCTCTGGCTCTTTCTGGTTTGTTCACATTGCGTTCAGAATCAGAACAGAAATGTTCTTTTTCATATGAAGGCTCCTTAAAACTGAAAAAACTGAAAAGACGCTCAGTCCACCGCAGGACCAAAGGAGGCACTTGGAGGATGGTTTGGGTTGATGCTAATGCATGCTGACAGAGTGTAGCAGTCAAAGCCCTCTGCCCCCCGCCCCTTCTCCACTCAGGACACGTCTAAAGCCTCAAAGCCCCCATCGTGATGAGTCACTCCAGCATGGAATCTCACCTGAGTCCAGCCTCAGCCACCCAGGCAAATCACAGAAGAGCCTATGAGGACAAAGGCAGGAGTGCATTACCTCCATTACCTAAACTCACTCTCCTTTTCAGTGAGCTAAGACAGGGTGACCTTTAGTGACTGTGCACTGTGCTGCAGAGTTCACATCTTGATCCTTTAAGCCAGCAAAGATGTAACACAGTTAACTCAAAAGGTGAGGAGTAGGGTGAGCTTTATTTCACCCTGACCTTTTTAGATTTTTATGAATAGGAGTCTAAATTGGTGCACATGAGAAAACAGCCAGACTCTACCTCCATAAAAGGTCCCAAAAAGGACCGACCATACAAGAATCTTCTGTGGTGCTTTAACAGCATCGCTCCAGACAGCTATTTATGGGGAATTTATTTTTTATGGTGTGGCCCAATAACATCTCTAATCAATGCAAATTCTTTTAATAAAGGTTGTCATCTTATTAATTCATCTAAGGCTGATTGGATCATTCGTCACACTGAAGCCTTTAGTTTCTATAGATGACCATCAGTCTCATATTGTGTCTCTGACAGCCAAGGCCTTTAATACATCACATGATTCGTTTTGGTTATTTTTATTTTCCAAAAAAGAATCTTTCATGAATCTCAATTTTTATTTCTTTATTTTTAATTGATTTATTTATGTGCCATTGTTAGAGTGAGCCTCCAAAGCTACTTGTGCCCGAGGGCTTCTAAAGTCCAGGCTTATCCCTGCATAGGGAATGTGTTCTTCCCACTTGAATGTTTTGTGGCTTACTGTCTCTGTCTCTTTCTCTCAAATACACACATACATGTGGTTTTGCACATCATAAAGCATCCCAAACATTAACAATAACACAAATTGTGATTTCCTTTCTCTTTTAAGTCAAAAACCTTTATGTAAAAATGGAAATATTCATGAGTAAACACCAACACCACTACTAATCCCATGAGCCTATAAGGTCAAAGTTCATGGGCCTGCGAACATTTCTTCTGTATGTTCAACTGCTCATCACTTATCTAATGTTCGCACTTGCAGAGTATTGCATCTGAGCCTTCTCGGACTCCTGGTCTGAGTCAACTTGAGGCCACTGGGCATGGGCACAGTCAGCAGTCTTTCTCTAATAATCTCTCTCTCTCTCTCACACACACACACACACACACACAGATCACAAGTGTATCTTCCAGTGACAGTACACAGGCCTTCTGTCTATCCTGCTGGTAAATTGTGCCAGATCGTTTCGTGCTCACTGCTTTTTTATTAATAAGTAAAACAAACGCAAGTGGTGCACTTTTCCATTGTTAGATGAAACCGAACTTTCCACGGAACCGAGCTGCTGTCGTGCAGAAAGAAAAGCCGAGCAGAAAACAGAGTTCTCACCAACAATAGTATGTTTGACACAGCAGAGGCCGGCCTCACGCCGCATTTATGCGTTTTTGCCGCACAAACAAAAAGCGCTATTCAGCTGGCGCGCGCTCCTGTGGACCGCCGCTTTTACTGGAAGAGTCCAAATGCAAAACAGCATGGGACCACTGCTGGGGGGGTGAAGTTTTTTTTTTTTCGCCAGATGGCCCAAGCGAGCGGCGGTCAGTCTAGCATGAGCCCTCAGAGGGTAAGCAGCCCAGTTTTCACACACTAAAGGTGCTAAAGGGACGAGCACTAAGACAGAGAGGGTGGAGCCATGTTCAAGACCAGCTACCGGCGAGAGGTGCGCAAGGAGAAGTACGAGCGCTCGGATGTGTTCGAGGACCCCGAGCCCGAGGCCGAGGTGGGCTCCCGGGGACACGGCGCGGGGCACCCCGCGCTGCCCGCCTGGGAGAGCCTGCAGGAGCTCAACAGCCGCTTCGCTCGCTACATCAACCGCGCTCGCGTACTCGAGCAGCGCAACGCGGTCTTCCGCAAGCAGCTGGAGACCCTGCAGCGCATGGAGGAGGCGGCCGGGCTGGAGGAGGCCTTCAACGAGCAGATCAGCCTCAACAGACAGCGAATCCGAGAGCTCCTGGCAGAGCGCGCCAAACTGGAGCGGGAGCTGAAGGACGCCGAGCGCATGCTGGACGAGTTCAGCTGCAGGTTAAAAGAGTGATCCAACTGCAAGCATAAGTCTTTTCCTTTCCTCCAAAGATTCATTAAGCTACTAACCTAAAGGCATAGCTTATTATTATTACCATTATATTAAATAAACACAAAACAGTGCCCCGGTAATAAGAGTAATAATTAGCCAGACATGCTGGTCTAGCGATATACATGATAGAATAAAAGGGCCACAGACCACTTAAAGTCTTTCCATGAGTAACTCAAATGAAACTGCTGTGCAGGTTATCAGAGGAAAGAAATATTCAGAAATAAACTCCCCTAAAACATGTTTACATCTTATAGAAAAGTCCAGTGTAATACCAGAATTTTTCTTGAATTTCTAAAATGCCTGTGGAATATTATTTTACAGACAGCTAAAGCATTTTGTGTCCAGACTGACAGGAAAATATGTAATCATTTTCTTTTCCATCTGTCTATGTCAGAAATCAGCTTGAGAGGTTAGGCTTTTTCTGTTGTGTCCAGAAATTAATATGTTAAATGCACGTGTCATGCCTCTCTTTTCTCTTGGAGAGGTGTTATGAAATGTGTTTGAACTTTGCTAAATCAAAGAAGAGTTGATCTTATGAAATTAGTAACTGTCAGTCCTGAGAACACTTATTCTATATATTTTAGTCACTGTAGAGGCTAGACCAGTGGCTCCTAGACCTGGAACGCCTCAGGAAGGGTTTGTTTAAATTGTGAAAATAAAGTTTTTATTGAGTAGATAATTTGGATGGATATCATTGAGAAAAGTAGTGGAAGCTAGTTATTTGTCATAGACCACTTTATGTCAATATAGTCCTTAGGACACCCCCAGGAAATCTACAATTTTACTGTAGGTGAACTACCAACAAACCAAGATCAGTCAAGAATGGGGAACCTGAGACATATACTGAGTGATCTTAACCAGCACTATGTACAGAGAGAACATGCACACTAGATTTCATACACCAGGCTATGTATAATAAGAACACCTGTACAGCTGTGATAAGAACTTATTAGACAATTTCATTCATTAACTGTGAGGTCAGTGCTTGTGGGTAATACTGCATTCCAATAATCCTCTTGCCCACAGATACAGAAATGAATGTGAATATCAAGAACAGCTGCGAGGAACCCTGGAACAGCTCAATAAGGTATGTCAAGGAATCTTTTGAGCCTAGAGTCTTCCATACACCATTCTACTTGTAGATTCAATAATTACAATCTTGCTAATTCAGACTCAAGCCCTCTTCGCCAAGACATGTTTCTGCCATAGAAAAATTGGTTGGAATCTGAATCAGCAAGAGCTCTCCAAAGGTTGTCTGGATGATCTGTTGTTTTGCCATTTACTTTCAAGCCAAGCAGCAAGCATAATTGAGAGGAAAGCAAGGGGCAGAACGATGCACGGTTATTTAAGACCTTGTTTTGTCTGTGATCCTCTGCTGAATGTATTTCTGTGGCATCTGCAGGAGGCAGACGCAGCACTTCTGAGGAACCTGGAGTATCAGATAGAGTCTCAGTTCCTGCAAGATGACATCAACTCCACAAGAGACAGACATAAAAAGGTAAGAAGGGACATGCGACTAGCTAATGATCTAACTAAGATGGAAATGGTCTGGCAGGCAGCATCCCAATCATGGCCGACTTCAGTGTTCTGCAAGATCTGTAAATACTGCATAGAACACAAAGCGATGAAATAAATTATGCAAAGGCCATTTAATATTTTGCATCAGAATACCAAATTATACCCTACTGTGAGGAGAAGATTAGACAACCCATAAGACAACATTTTAATAGTCCCATGGGTGGGAAATTTGCAACTGATGGAAAATAGAAAATAAGTAAAATAATTTAACAGAAACAAACCCTACTAAGGTTTATGTAATTTAAAACTTTGCTAGCTTCTACTGTTTGTCTGAGTATATCTGTAGTCAGAATCAATTTTAAGTATTCCGGAGTCTGTGTAAAGGGATGAACGAAATCTGCCAGTTGTGAAATGATAACTGAATTAGTCAATAAAACATGTTTTAACTAAAAATTATGGTGTAATTATTGAAGAAAACGATACATTGTCAGAAATTTTGGCTGCTTAAAACTGGCATTGATTTTATTATTAAAAAAATATCAGTCGGTTCTTAGTTTCCTCCTGATTACTTCTGAAGTAAGTAAAGAGGGGGACAACATTAGATCTATATATTCCTTAAGCTTTTAAGGCTATTGAAAAACATCAGTAATCTGCCCTTCTCTGTCAATCATGTGAAGCCAAAAATGCATAGATTTTTTTATTCGTCTCACAGACTATATTTTTGAGTAGTAAAAACATGTAAAGGAATTTAAGCCATACTTCTGTTGCGTCAGATTGTTATTTTAAATGAATAAAAATAATAATTTTGCGTAAGATAACAGTAAGATAACTTTGAAATCGCAGTATAATTTAACAGTAAAGGAAGGCTTAGGAATCTTATATACAGAAGCTCCGGGTTTACATGCTGTTTTCACTCTAGCTGTTGTGGACATGCAATCCCCTGTCCACAGGGTTGAAAGAGTTAACAAGGCCATCATCATATTCTTAAAACAGATTGCTGGTAAGATACTCACTTCAGTAGGATTTATTTAGAAATCGAATACACATTTGAAACATTCACTGCATATAGTTTTCAGTGGATATGACAAATTGCATAAAATTACCAGAAATGATTGTCCTGTAAACTCCACAGTGCTAGCAGTGATCGAATAAATGTTCACATAATGATGCATTTAGTCTCTAATCATGATTGAGGTTGATTAAGGTTCTGGCTGCAAGAGCTGTAATAACTGCAGGGCCCCTGCAGAGGTCAGACAGGTCCCTGTGTGTCGTGCTGAGTTGGGCCTTTTTTTCAGAAAATGCTTGAATAGCCCTGACAGTTCTCTGACAACTGCCACATCAAAACACAAGCTACAAAGACCCATCAAAATGCACTGTGTAAACAAGGTTTTAACACTGTCGCTAATGAATTATTATAAATGCACAGGGGTCAAAATTTTCTGGACAGCGCCAGTTCTGAACGATGCTGCCGAATAGCAGGTAGCTCTGTGGATATCAGGAATGGATACAAAAATACTGAGAAAACATGATCAAAAATGTGGTCCAGAATCCAAATCCAAATACATTTGCTTAGTTTAATACTGCTGCATTCCAATATGTATTTGGTGTTCATGCAGCTATAAAAGTATAATAAATCTGGTGAGTGCACAACGTCTGTCACTGGTTACATCAATAAGGGATTGTGTTACTGTCTCCAAGACCATCACCACACACCGCAGCCAGAAGCTGCAGATGACTCCGGAGGTGTATGAGGTGCTGAGAACTCATGACACTGCTTTTAGATCAGGTGACTTGGCTGCCCTGAGAACAGCAAGCGCCGACTTGTCCAGGACAATCACAGCAGCGAAGCAGGCACATGCCCAGAAAATCCATAGCAATTTCAAAGACACTGAGGAAGTATGGAAGCACATGTGGCAGGGAATCCAGGCCAAGACCAGCTGTATGGCATCTCCACTTGCCTCCCTTTCGGATGAGCTTAATCACTTCTACACACAGTTTGAAGACAAAATTACATGGCAGTAAGGAAGACCATCCCTCCCCGCCCATGGTCAGGTGTTCTGTCTGACCATGGCTGATGTGAGGAAAACATATTGTCAACCCACAGAAAACATTCCAACGTCTAAAAGGCTGTGCTTAGCTCTCTGCTTTTCACATCCGGACCCACAGCTCGAACTGTGGTGGGCTTTATCCGCAAGAATGAAAAGTCAGCAATTAGGGAGGAGCTAATGACTAATGGACTGGTGAAGAGCTAGCAACCTATTCCTGTACATAAAACAAAAGAGATTTTTGACTTCAGGAGAGCATGAGGTGATCACTTCCCACTGAGCTTCGACAGCTCCTCTTTGTCATGGAGAACCTCACTTAGACTCTCAACACCACCTCCATCACCAAGAAAGCTCAAACCATGTTCTCCAGAGAGAAATTATATGTAAAGGCTGGTCTGAAGCTGGAGCAGCAGCCACCCTGTGCCGTCCACTAGGGGGTGACCCAGGACTGCTGCTACTGTTTCAGCTGGGAGGAGGAGGAGGAGAAGGGTGCCTCCCCCGTTGTGATTAATATGATCTGTACTTGTCCCTTGCAATTAATAACCTCAGTGGCACCTGGTGTAAACCAGTTCATGCCGGTGTGTTGGCCATATGATTGTGCCATTGGCTTCCTGCCTGGCTCTAGCCTTGCAAAGGGGTTGGCTATTATTCTTGTCTGGGATAATTTAATCCAGGAGACATTGATGCTGAGCCTTATACAACCTCCTAACCCAGCAAGAGCAGGGTTCTTCTTTATTGGAAGAAGAACGGGGGTCTTCGTCCTGCACCTTCTGAACATTGAGAATGTGGCCTGCATAAAACAGGCCACGCGACCTGCCCCCACTTTTGCCAAGTGGTTCTGCCAAGCTCTGTTTTGTCTTATCATATCGGCCCGGGCACAAATAGCACCAAGCCGGAAGCTATTTCTCACCAGTGAGCTAGCCAAAGTCCCAGGATAAAACTCATACCATTACACCCTTGCTGGTTGATTTTATCACGGTGTTGCCACTGTAACAGGGAACAACCAGGATCTGGAAAAGATTCTCCAATGTCTTGCCTTCTCCAACCCCTCCTCCTGGGTGGAGCAGTTGTTCTGGGTGGAGTAGACACATAGCACTCTCTGACATGCATCATTGCAGATGTGCCAGACAGGGAACACTCTGCACCTCTTCCCTGACGAGGAGACAGACATAGGGGACCCACCTGCTGCTCGCCCCTCGTCTCACACCCACATTCTTGGACATGGTCAAGGGTGTTATCCAGTTTCTGGCTGACTGGGAGTGCTATGGCCCGGAGGAGCACTCATGGGTCCTGACTCACCATATCTTGGACCAAACCCAATGGCACCTGCTGGCAGATCCATAAAGCCAAAGCCCAAAGACTCACTTGCATCTCGAGTGTTTATGTGAATCGATTCGCTCCTCTCATAACAAAATTAGCTGGTAATTTGTACTCTCAGGACTGTTCTGGGTTATAGTTTAGCCCAGTCTGGATCAGCATGTTTGTCCCTCCTGGCAGTTTCCACTTCAATTTTCTTTTTTCTTTTGTTTCTTTTCACCCCTTTCCCGAGAAATTAATGAAAAGAGATACAGCCAACCAGCCCCCCACTGCAACTCAAGTTTTTGTCAGTATTGTCACTTGTGCTGTGAAAATGAGCCCAGCTTGTGGTGGCCGTTTTCCCGGCTTGCATTCACAAGCCGTGGGCACTTCCATGACGCTCCCAGCTCGTTGCAGTAATTCAGCGCCGTGTTTGCTGAAAATACATGGTGTGTTTCAACCCAGATTGCTTTTTAGGCAAGTTACATGGCAGCCAATCAGCAATAGAGATCATTTGCAGTTGAATTCTGACTGTTTTTGCTACATAAGCCAACAAAATTCATAATAAGTGGACCAAAACAAACAAACAAAAAAAAGGTTGTGGTCCCTTTAATACTTTGATTTTACATATATGCAACACTCTTAAAAATGAACACTTTTTTGTCTTTTGCAGAATCTTGCTGAAATCCAGACCTACGTTAACATCCTGCATCAGATCAACCAGACAGCCGTTCTAATGCCTAACATGTCAGTGGGCTTCTCAGAGGTAGGTTGTGGTGTACTGCGTGCCCAATGTGTCATTGTCAAGCCACGTCAGCAGGGCAGGAGGGGACAGTGACGGAACAGCAACCTTCAGCCATGCTCTTGTTCATTGTCCATATTCCTGCTGTGATAAGACACTCTTGGCACTGACGTTTCACACCCACTTTGATCTAGTGCTGAAAAAAAAAAACAGTGCTTTTGTTAAGTGCCTGGTGTGCTTGCCCTCTGCCGCTTTGTTCTTCAATTAGATTACAGATGAGGTGGGAGAGATAGAAAGCAAGTTAGGGGGACTCTTTATGATTTAGTGTTGCGTGGTGATGATGTCTGTAGTGAAGTTTAAATGTGCTTTTGTAAGGCTGGATTTGTGTTAGTCTCTCAGTATGATCAACTGGGTTGACTTGTACTTCACAAAATGTGGTTCAGAAATATTACATACAAAAGACATTTAAATACATATACCTACAAAAGGATATTATCTTTATGAACCTTTTTAATATGTACATATGCTGCCCCGTATAACTCCATTATTATATGGCTCTTCCTTGTCCCTTACTTGACTTTCTCAGTTTTTTGAGTGGATTTAAAAATAATTTTTCATGAGTAGCTGATGTAATATCTCCCAACAGATCAGCTCATTTACAAACTGTGTTAACACAAGTGAGATTGTACACGCCAATACACATTATCTGAATTTATATATGAGCATAGTGAAGTATTGGTAAATGTGAAAAAAGTTTGTGTATTCATAACCGTTTCATGTAATCTCATGTGGGAGATTATAGCAGATTATGTGAACAATTGTGCTTCATTTAGTTTCTCTAGAATGGATCATTTCAGATCAAACCACACTGAACAATTCTATTGATTTATTTGGGCAAACATGTTGAAAAATCAGCAATCATGAATGTCTCTTCACAATTATTAATTGAACATTATGTCTAGCGTTTAAGGGGGTAAAACATACTGTTCCTACTGGTGTACTCTATGATATAGGCTACAATGTTCTAGGCGTTTGTGTACACTCTTCTTTCTTCCTTTTGCTCTCATTTTCTGTAGGAACAAGAGAGGCTGATAGCTCAGAGACGAGTTCCTGCCCTACAGAGTCAGCTAGAGGAGTACAAGAGCGCCCTCTGCCAGCTTCAGGCACAAAAACAGAGGCTGCAGACGGAGGTATGTCACCATGGAGACCGTGGAAAGGGGTGGGGGGCGTTGTAGAGGGGATTGGAGGTGGAGTTCATGCTCTGGGACTGCAAGGTGCCTCCATGACTCTTCCCTTTAAAGAGGCTGATGGAATTAATAGTATTGGTCAGTTACATTTTCATTAAACAGTAAGGGGACCCAAAATTCATGGATCCTGTTCATGCATGAAGGAACACTAATCTGAAAATACATTTAATTGGTTTATCTGAGACGGTTTCGATGAACAAACAAGCCTTTGGTAGAATATATTAATTTCATTACATGTTGGATGAACTGCATATGGATGAAATCCAGGCCAAATAAACCATTCTACAAAGATATGTGCTACGCAGGATATCTTGTATGTACTCTTTTATCAAGCTGGATGCTTCTCTCTGTCAGTGATTGAGAAATATTATGTGAGTTTCTGTAATGTAACCTGCATACAACCACATTTGCCTCTCATTTAGACATTGAATACATTGAGGGGACACCACTCAGCTGTCACTTTCACTTCTTACAGACCTCAATGTTGGAGCAAACCATCAAGAGCACACAGGAAAGCTACGATGATGAGATCCAGATTTACAATGAGCAGATCGAGTCACTCAGAAAGGAGATTGAAGAGGCTGAGCACTCGCTAGAGAAATATACCAATGAGTGCCGACAGCTGGCCATGTATCAGACCTCCCTGGAGAATGAGCTGGAGAGGTACAAGAGGATCATCGAGAACGAAGACAACAGGTGCGTTAGGCCTGTAAACAAGAGGTCTGTGTCTTAAAGATGTTCCAGTTTACATTGTATTTGAGCAATACAGCCACAAACTACCTTGTGAAGAAGTGAGCAATATTATATGGTTATGGCTAAAATGTTTGACTATTTAACTTTAAATTCAGCCCAAAATCATTTGCTAGATGCTTTGAATCCTTTTCCTAACTAGTTAAAAAAGGGTTCTATTCAATAGATAAATCAGCCACAGGATGGCAGTATAATCTCAGGAACTGAACTGATGTCATCTATTGGTGATTTCCTGTTTGGGTAAATAATGTCTTGTACATACAGAGTCCTACATTTATCCTGTATTTGTAATTTCTGAAATTCAGTGTTAAATTTAGAATGGTTTGATTCAATCATGTCATTGTTTTTACTTGTATGCAACACAAGATTATTGGAAGTTTGGTTATTATTGTATAGTATAGTAAGAAAGGTTTATTGACTAAAACATTAGTCACCACATCCCCTGTTTTGTGTATGTTAAGGTGTCTATGTCTAGCAAAACTGTTATTTGAATTTTCATAAAGACCAGTAGTTTCAGATTGAATTTCAGATTTCAGATTCAGGTATCCCTGATGTTAATGATTGTGATTACATTTCTCCCACTCTCTTTCACAGATTGAATTCAGCTATAATTGGAACACCCATTAGCCTGTTCACCACCAGTTTCAGACACACTACCAGTTCTTCTGTGAACAGTCGAGGGAAAGGTGAGGAGGAGGGGGAGGAGAAACAGAGGGAGGGGAGTTATATAACATCACTGCATCTGTTGTGTTGGCCTTAAAGGAATAGTCCGGTATTTCATAAGTCAGGTTTGGTAGTTTGTGAAATGCATGCTAAGATAAGGCTCAGCAGTGAGGTCCCATGAACTGCATCTGGTTTCAGCTTCTTTAATAATAGAGTTCAATGATACAACACACCTGAGATCTTGACAATAAAGAGCTGGCAGAAAGGATCCTTTGGTGTAGTGCAATAGAAGACCATAAAGAAACTTTCAATGGGAGGCTGAAGAAATTAATATTTGTAAAAGTAAATGAGTAAATGAGAGGGAACGTTTTAACCTTTTTTTAACGGTAACATTAAAATGTGTTTTGGATGTCTCTTGGTTTAGCATTGAATATTTTTTACTTTTAATTAAATGTAACTTTAATTCAATTGAACTGATGTGTTATTTAAAATGTGTTATTTCTATTGGTGGGCATAGATACTTTTTTAAAATCTAGATTAATCTCACTGTAATCTTGGAATTAATCTAGATTAATCTAGATTAAAATGGCTCATTTCAATTCTTCCGAAGGTCTGAAGCCCCCCTCCAAATGATCCCAAGCCACCCTAAATATATAGTCATTATTCTGCTAGTTTTAAATTATATATCCAAACATTTCATACAAGATATCACTGAGCGCAGATATGCACTTTACAAATAGAAACAAGACTATGAATTGAAATGAAAAATAATAAGTCTAGCTATCATTACTGAATTAAAATGATGTACTGGCTGTTGAAGCTGCTGTAGGTAGCAGGTGGGCATTAGGACCCAGGCGAAGCTACATGGCGCTGCTTGTTATCGAGTAGCAACCGGAGCCCGTTTAGTAATATTTCTCTGGTAGCGCGCTTTATAGTTTTCAGCCCTCTATACACGCTAATCCCTTCCTACAGCCCTGGGGGCTAAGCCACCCATTTCTTTCTGTCCTAATGACGTCCCTGTTTCACAGTAGGCAGAAGACTCGTTCTCGCCCCCTACAGTGCAATTTGGCTAGGTATACATCTGCGCTAAAATACTAAGGTGAAAGTCATCATAGCTTGCTTAGTATAGACCCAGCTCCCAACCCAACTTTGTGAATAGATTAACGGTGATGTACGCAGCACGTTAACACTGATAACGGCCCACCACTAACTATATCATTATTATAATCATAATTTTTAATAAAAATGTCAGAAGAGTTGGTGGATTTGCCACTTGGAATTCAAAATTCTATTTGAATTTTTAAATAAAATTTCCCTAATACAATTCTTTCATTTGTCCTGTGAAAGACCGTGGGAGGTGATGAACATACCTCCAAATGATTTACCAAATTACTAGCTGTTAAAAAAAACTTTGAGAACTATAAAAACATACTTATTTAGCTTTTTATCAATGGATGCCAGTGCTGCTTTGCCGTCATGTGTCAAAAAAGCTACAACTGGGAAGTCTGGAGATCACTGTGCAGCTGCTCTAGCCATGATGCATGATGTTGACCTTTCCAGCGATCTTTATGGTACAACACTGCAAGCGTGGCTCACTTTCCTAATGGCTGTGTGCACAAAGCAGTATCACCTAGTGATTCATTTGGCACAATAGTGGCTTTAAGCTGAAAAAGAAAAAAACGTAGGCAGGATTGATCTCTTTTTGTATGTATTTAGGGCTGCGCAGGCGAGTGCATATTAATTGTCACTTGGATTTTAGCTTCTGCAATTAGTTCAATTAGCATCTAAATGAATGGCTGTAAACTGTACTACTGCTCAGTGAATGAGATAATATTCATATCAGCTAATTCAGTTTTCGCATGAGATAATTCAATTTTAAAATCAGATTCTTCTGTTGGGTGTGATGTGTAGCAAATACATGTTCTGTGGGAGTTCTTTGAGTATGACTAGCAAAACATGTAGAATGTGTGTGTAAGTCACTGTTAAAGGGCGCATATCCTGCATTTTTTTGTTCGTTTAATTGTACCAAAAACTTATTATATTCTTTTATTACATTTATTATGAATATTACCAGATTCCAACCTCTCTATGCCCATTACATTTAAACAACCAGCTTTTTGTACTTTGCATTTAAGACTAAAATCTGCTCTGTTCTAACTGACTGCCTTGTGCAAAAAATCAGTCGAAGCTAAAACACTCGTAATAACTTTTTTATCGAATGGTTTGGGTTAAACTGCTGCAAACTGAATAGAAGAATGTATGCAAGTCTATTGTTTTTTGTGATATAAGTTCAATGTGGGGTGTTCTTGCAGCCTAATTTCCATGTATAGACTGTATGACCTGGTGAGCAAATAGTACGCTTAGAAACTTTAACAGTATTTACTTATTACTTTGAATTCTTTTATTTAAAAACAAACAAGATTTTTTTTCCATGATATGGGCCCTTTAATCACAATCAAAATGTCAGTGAAAGTAAGCACACTTTTTAACATGATGTGGAGCTCTGTGCTTAGTAAATGTTGATTGTGGTCATTATTGTTAACCGTTTCCACATGTAGATATCACCCAAGCCATCCAGGACATCACCAACGTCAAGCCCCGTCAGAAGAACCTGGCCAAAAAAGTGACCAAAAAGAAAGACCTCACTCCCAAAGACGTGATTGACAGTGGGCAGGAGGATAGGGGAGCTGGTGAGTGTACAGAGGAGGAGAGAAGAGGCGCAGAGGATGTAGAAGGGGAGGTGAAAAGGGAAGAGCATGCTCCCTTGTTCAAGGGAGTTGCTCGGGAAGACGTGCCTGATGGTGCTCAGATCAGCAAGGCTTTTGATACACTCTGCAACATTGTCCGAGACAGGATGCGTAAGTACAAGAAGCCTGAGCCCATTGCTGACTTCTTCACCAAGGGCCGCTATGTCCTGGTAACAGGTGAGTCCAGCTACCTAGACCCTTGCTTCTATACGTCCACGCCTTCTGCAGGCCACATCATTGTCACCATTTGTGATGACATGATCCCACCATACAGCAACACAATTCCCTCTCCTACGCCAAGTCCTCCTAGCCCTATCCCCGGTCTCACTCCAGGCCCTGCCGTTATTCCACTGACCCCTCCAAGCCCTTCAGAAAACGGCAAGGAAAGTGGGGGAAAAGGGAAGGAAGAAGGATATGGAGATTCTGATAAAGCCAGAGATCCAAGAAGCCCAACTCCACCAGCTGGTCCCACCCCCTCCAAGGACAAGGGCGCGGAAGACATCAACAGGCGAAAGGGACCAGACTCCATGAGCTACGAAAAGGTGGAAGTGGTGGAGTCGGTGGAGAGGCTCTCGCCCGACAACAAAGTGAAAGGATACGAGGAGACAGCCATGGTGGTAGAAACCATGATAGAGAAGACCAGCAAGAAGAAGCACGGAGACCGAGCCACATAAGATGCTGCTGACTCTCTTGACCTAAGATTAAAAAAACAAAAAAATGACAAAAAAAACACTTGTTCTTCCACTTGTTCTTGCCATTCCTGCCTCGCTTCTGCTCCAGCTCTGCCTAGCGTAACGGAACCTCCCCTGGTGCTGCTTAACTGCTTCCTGCACACACCTTTGGCCTTTACTGTCTGAAAACCTGGGAATCTCAAAAAGCAAAAAAGCCCCCATCCTTCATCCCCTTACTCCAATGAAGACATTTTTTGATACATCATTTAAGCCAAAACCAATAGAGTGCCTGTTTTTAATCGGAATAATGCTGCTGCCCTCAGGAATATGTTTCCCCCACATCCTCAGCCCCCAGAAAGCCCTGAGTTCAAGAGGTTGAGTAGATTCCATTCGTTCAATTGGAATACTAGTGAGAACCAATCGCACAGTCCTGCTGTGTATTAATTGCTTTACAAATAAAAAATCAAACCATCCAAAATGCTTGTTCTTTTGTGTTCCATTTTCAAAGTTATGGTTCGACAAAAAGAACATATTATACACTGTCATGAACATAAGCAAGCTGATTACTTATCAACTTGACACGTTTAGGGTATGTGATGAAATACGTGTGCAGTTTGCACAGTGCAAAATCTAGCCTGAACTATTTTAAGTATTAAAATGTATTACGTTTTTTTCAGCAGTTCACAAACCGCTGTGTACTAAATATAATGAAACAGGATGAACCATGTAGTGAACCATGAAGTTTTCCAGGCTCCTTTAAGTGAACAGTTTAAGTGATTATGTCCATGACATGCTGAGAAATGCACATTGTGAAAAAGTGAAAGTGACCATTTGTCATACGTGAACACACCACAGCACACAGTGTGAACAGCACGAAATACTTCCTCTGCATTTAACCCATTCACCAAGTGAAGCAGGGGGCAGCTACGAACACAGCGCCCAGGGAGCAGTGTGTGGGGACTGTACCTTACTCAGGGTACCTCAGAGGTGCCTAGCGGTCGTGGGAATCGAACCCTGACTTTCTAGTCGCAGGGCGAATGCCCTAACCACTAGGCTACCAACTGCCTAGTGCTTCAACATTGAAGCATATTGTGATTTTATGATAATAAGTAGTGGTAGCTGTGTATTTTTTCCATTAGGGCAGTGGACTTTTTGAGCATTATAGCCTTTTAGATGGTCATTTTCAAAGATCTCATTTTAAAGCTTAGTAGGTTTCGAAGAAGAAATAGTATTAATGTCAGCAAATACTCTATGTTCCAATATCAATGTGAGTACTGAAAACGACAATATTCTTTATAAAAAATGCTGGAAGACAAAGGTTTTGAAATCTAGGCACTAAAACTGGGCTTTATCCTTCTAGCTTCTTTCTGCACTGCATACTGAAGGTGTTTTCTCTTAGTGAGCCAGCTGGAGATGACACTCATCCATTTTTCATGAAGGTGACCTGCTGGAGTGCAGATGTAACCTCTGCATAATCTACTCTCCCAGCCAGAAAGCGAGACACAATGAAAAACGCTTTGTGTCAGTTTGTAGTCTCCCTCACACTGAGAAATACAACTCTAAATACTAAACTTGGTCACTGGAAAAGAATGTGTCTATGCTTGGGTCTCCACATACAGGGAAGATGAACAGTAGAGAACTAGAGCAAAATAGTTTCAAAGGTTACCTCACCAAGTTCAATGCTGAAATAATATTCATGTAGATTATGTAACATCAGTTCTGGTTGTACCATTTAATACTGAAAAATGAGCTTTCCCTTAAAATCCTGGGGCAAAAAATCATCTCCATCACTCAAGTGCTTTAACAAACAGCAGAACAGATTTATTATTAGATATATTGAAGGATATGAAATATACTATAGTTGGCCACAAGCTGTGATCACACATTCCGTCTCCATCTTTTGATATAAACAGGTCCTCACAAAAATATAACAGAAAGGGCGTTTTGCAAGGTACTAAACATTAGGTAGATAGTGGAACACCGAAAATAATTTACAGTCACAAACTGTACAATAGTTGTCTTCAGAGAGGTGGTGAGACAGCAATGTAAGCAAGAACTTAATATTGTATCTATAGATTCTGTGTATATACATTTTTGTAAATTGTAAAAAAGAAAAAAAAAACTAATACAATAAGCAAGTTGTAATTTTTTTTTATCTGTAGGGCAGAATAGATTTGAGAATATACTTTTTATTATGACGGGTCTACATGAAACATTCATCCAACTGGGGGACTGGAACCACGAGGGAAGGAAAAACTAAAAGGAGCAGAGAGAGAGAAAGAGAGAAAGATACACTGTTTGAATGAGGAGAGACAGTGTGAGAGAGAGGTAAAGAACAAGCGAGAGAGAGAGACGGAGAGAGAGAGAGAAAGAATTAGAGAAGTTGGGCATCATGCAGGGCCACCCTGGGTCTAGTTGCTTTTACTCATGAGGCTCTTTAGACTTCTCTCGACAGCCTCGTCCAGCTCCTCCTCCAGCTCCTCCTTTTTGGACATGGCCAGTTTGGACTGGTAGTCCCTCACCACCTGGTCTATGTAAGGGGCACTCTGCGTCCCGTGCAGCATGAGGGTCCACTCCTTCAGTGTGCCTGTCTGCGGGGTGTCGCCTTGGAAACCCACCTCCAGCAGCCAGGTACCGCGTGGATCCTCACCCCAGGTATGAGTGGTCATGAAGGGCCACTTGTCGAAGCCCACCTTGGCATCAGCATCACGTGGTCTTCGGCTCAGCAGGATGGACTTTGTACCCATGGGCGAGGTCATGTTGATGGTCAGGTCGCCGCGACGACTGGCATTCACTGTCACCACAGCCTGCACATGCTCCAGATAACGAACAAAGTTCTCCTTGCCCTGGCAGGCATCCGTGGAGATGGTGAGAGAAAGCTTCTCACCCGATTGGATCTTACTGTGAGGGAGAGAGAGAGAGAGAGAGAGAGAGAGAAGCAATGACACACTGATATTCCCTGATATTCAGTCAAAAGTAGAGAGAAGCGGTTTTTGTACTTTCTCCACCAACGTTGAGAGGGTAAAGACTGACATGTGCTTCATCACAGACACCACACCTTTTTAAACTGCTTCTGATGCAATAACAATATGCAGCACAACATGCTTAAAAGAGAACATTAACTGCCAATTCTATTACATCAGCTAACAGACACCTATGCTGGCTGCTGGCCATTATCCTCCCAGAGAGAGTGTGGCTGATTGTGCTGTCTTGGACTTCTGGTCATGGATGGCTGAGACATTGCTGAATTAGGATTGACATTTTACCCATTTTCACCGAGGATGTTGTACCAAAGATTCATGAGGAATGATCATTCTATTAATTATGGCATTTGATGTAACTGCATTGTTTTGCCAATCAGCAACACCCCCCCCCCAGTTCCAAGCTCTATTTTCATTAGTAACGTGTGAATAGTCATAATATTTCTTCATTCAGATTGAATTCTAAGCATTATAAGAATACTGTTTTTTCTGTCTGTAGATCGTGAGTGTATTCAACCATGAGTCCTGTATCATCTATTGCAGCGGCCCCCAAACTTCTTTGCACCATGAACCAGTATCTTGTAAATAATATTTTTCCCGGACCGGTAACTAATAACAAAGTGCGATTGGTTTTTACTCATTTTTGCTAGCTTATGGGCTAAATTGTTGAGGTACCATATCATCTGACCAAGACGAGCGTTTCAAAATAATACATCTGTCACGAAGGCCGGATGGAATTGGCCCTCGTGATTTACCTCTACGTGAAGAACAGGCTGACAGACTGGACTCCATTCGGGGGTTTTTATTAAACAAAAGAAAAA
>JBBPDC010000149.1:7777473-7809547 GCA_037974485.1 Hemigrammopetersius urotaenia | reverse complement strand
CACACACACACACACACACACACACACACACACACACACACACACACACACACACACACACACACACACAATCCCCTCCATTCCACTCAAGCTCAGTCTAATTGAGGCTGTTGCCATAGCATGCTATCCCCAGCAGTGAGTAGGAGAGGACTAATTATAGCAGACATTAGAATAAGGAGCACAGGTGCTGAGAGAAGAGAGGGAAAGAGAGAGAGAGAGAGAGAAGGAGGGTGAGAGAGAGAAAGGGAAGGGGAGAGGGACTCCCTGGGTTTGTAGGGACAGAGAGTGGGATTTGACACATGCAATATGCCTTCATGTGGAGCTCAGGGGTGGATCAAAGCAGAGAGCTGTCAGACTGGAGCAGTTCCTGCATACAACACAGCTATACCCAGCCAGCACATGATGTCAAAAAAGGAAGCTGAGTGGGTAAAATTACATTCTGCTGCCAAAGTGCAAATCCAATAATAAGCTATGAGGTGGGGTCTCCAAGCATCATACTTTCTCTTACATCCCACAGATGTAAAAGAAAATATGATCCATCAGATCAGGCCACCATCTTCTACAGTGCCATGATCCAGTTCTGTATGCTCACATGTCCATTGCAGGCACTTTTGGTGCTTGACAGGGGTCAGTAGTGGTGGTCACAGTGGTATGTTCTGACACCCATTCATCACAGCCAGCATGTACTTTTAACACTACAACCTTAACTACTGTCAGGTATCTATCAGAAATGCATGAGAGCACTGCATTAACCAATTTAATCTTACAGGTTATGATGTCATGGTTACAAATGCAGCAAAATGAATATCATGTCATCAAACATCACTCTGAATCTAAACCTCTGATCACTTTGTAAAGGATTTATCTGCTGATTCAATATGATTTTAATGTCATTACACCTGTCCAAGCTGTGTAACAGTGTAAGCGTCATATATACTCTGCAGGCAGCACTTACTGCATCTCCTGAACAGAGCCGGCCACACAGTGGAATCTTTCTGGCACAGTCCTCCAATCCCGCGCCAGCTTGACCATGCCACCGGCATCCAGCACGCCATAGCCGAACAGATGGTTAAACTCTAGTCCCACCCCATTCCTCCTCCACTGGTGCACTTCATCATGGAGCTTGTTCCTCTTCGAAGTGAGCACTGTCAGGTGCTGCATGTCCCTCCACGTCAGGTTTGGACTACAAGCACACACACATACACACACACACACACAAAATAAAAGCAGGTTTAGGTCAAAATCAGCCCAGAAAAAAAGGTACAACATGCATTTACTAAGTTTCTCTGCTCGATGAAACATGTTCACCATCCTACACACCAGAAACAGCATATCATCAGGAATTTGATTAGATATTGATTTCGCGAGAATTTGATTGTAATTAGCCACAAGAGTATTACTAGTGGTCAGGTACTGATTAATAGTTCTGGATCACAAACACCACTAATTCATCCCAACCAGTGCAGGGGCATTCTACACCTCTAGCTAACTCTTGACATTTTGCTTATTGAACTTAGCAGCTGCTGCAGAGCATTCCATTCTTGATGTCTTTCTATGTAGATTACACAAGCTGCTAGGGCATCTTAGAGAAGCTGAATTCTAGTTTGTAATATATATAAGTTTTATACAGTTAAAAGGGTACTAGACTTGGTGTTGGATGACAATAAATACCAGTAGTATTGCCCCATTCCTAGTCTACAGCTGAATCTCAGTTTGGCAGGCATTTTCTAGTCCATCCTCTGGTCTTTAGTGAGTTGTAAGGCTTGTATTACTATGGTGCTATGACTGTGTTTGGGCAGCGAACAAAACACACACACACGCAGCCTGCGATCAGTATTTACCTTTGGCAGGAACAAGTGACTCGTCTGGTTGTCAGCTACATCATTATTCAATGCTGAGCAAACATTGAGGCTTTACAGAGGCAAGGCCATGTCAGCATTCATTAACACCGGTCCCAACACACTAATGTCGGCTTCAAATGGCGGAAGAAAAATAAAACATGACATGAGGGCAACAGTTATGCCTCCATAAAAAGCACCACAAAAGGGCCAAACTGCTAAAAAGAAAATTATTTTTTGCATTAACCATTTTCTATATATCAAACCAGGTGAACGCACAAATCATTTAAACGCTGCAGTTTTTTCAAATCAATAAAATTTGCCAAAAGGGCAGATTGTATTAATTTTTATAACAACTGGATGTTTTATGAAAGACTGAGGTCACTCCATGGCACTATACACCTATCGAGCTGTCTTTCCAGCATGATACGTTTCCCAGGCGATGCTCACACTCATCTATACCAGGCGCTCAATTATCTAAATGAGTGAGAGCTTCGAGCCAATTCCCCAATAAAAGCGTGAGCTCCACACCGATGTAATGAGCTTTAAGCACCAGACGCAGACCAAACATGATTTTTGCTCGCTGGCATTCGGACAGTGATTGGCTAAGCATTGGCTTTGACTACAAAAACGTTCATTCGGGTTCCTAAAGCAATCAGCCAATGTTGAGAATTGCTAACTGCTGAGAGCGTATCAGTATGAAGTAGAAATGCTGAGGAACGTCTCCAAAATGCCTCTTGAACACTAGCATGGAAATGCCGGGTATGACACACACTCATCAGTGGTGATCTACAGCTAAGAGTGCATGTGGCAGTGAAGAACCAGTATGTGGGTGTGTGAGCTACATGATTGTTCCATAAATCTTTAAGCAGGTTCACTCGGTGGAAAGCAGAGGTGTACGTACTTGGCTTCCAATGCCAAGGCAAACACGCCAGCAGCCTCGGGAGCAGCTGCCGACGTGCCAGAGTGACGCAATGTGCAGTTTCCATACAGATCTGTGGTGGCCTGCAGAGAGAGAAGGGAGGGTAAAACAGATCAGATCTCATGTATTTTCATTCTATTAAATTTTTATGCTACAATGAGGTTTTGGCAATGCTGCGGCTCTGACATTCATGCCATTAAATCTTTCTTAAACTGAATGAAGACAAAATGGGGGGGTGGGGTAGGGGGGGTGGAGAGAAGAGTGTCAAAAAGCCTGAACTGCTGCACATACGGACACATTCAAAGGAAAAAGATGACTCAGCCAATTAGCGTGGCATATGTCACTGTGTGTGAGAGAGCTGCCATCTTGGAAACAGTTGAATTTGTGAGTGCCAAGATTTGCTACGAACCACATGTTTGAAACACATGTTGAAAGGTACGTATCCAACACTACTGGGCACGTAGCTCAGCTACTTTGCTCATTATTACATGATTCCTCAAATCAAATCACTGATCACTTTTTCTATGTAGTGTTTGCCAGTAACGCTTTTAATGCTGCTACATTACGTTGACATTAGTCTGCTATTAACATGTTGTTGCAAGATCTAATATAATATTTGACCTTAAATTAGCAATTGACATATGCTGTCATGCCATCAAACACTGTCGCATCTGTCATGACAGTTGTGTTTAATGACACTTACACAGACAAATACACAGCTATCCTGTGCATGACTGAATACTTAAGATTTAAAGGTCAGGTGACATAAAACTGGCCTGCCTCTGTGTCTTTTATTGCCAAGAGTTGCAACTTCATCAGGGTTTTTTCAATTCCAGAGATGGGGACCCACTCTCAGGTTGTCTGTGCTCTAGCACACTTGATCCAACCCATAAGCTAACTATCTTGCCTTCATGAGTTAAACCAGATTAAAGTCATTTGACTTTGGAATATGAAGCCAACCTACATTAAATTTTGCCAGCCAATGCCTTATCTCATCCTTGCTAACATTTAAGCTGAATTGCAAATCTCTAAAAAATGAATTCCCTCCAAATCCATCAATAGAGCACTATGAAACATTTATCCCCCTGTGTACCGCAAAAAGTCTACTACATAGTTTAACCATAGTGGTGAGATATTTAGCTGAATTTATATATCACACTCATATCACACTTGCACATAGACTAGGCATTAGTTTCTTACTTCTAGCAAATATGAAACTAATTTGGTTTGATGTGACCTTGGTCAGTAGTAAGTATGGAGAAGTCAGTCTGCAGAAGGACGAAGCTGATTTCAAACATGGTTGTTCTTTTTTACAGGAGTCACAGACTGATGCCAATGCCCAAGCTGCTCCTCTATCTTTGTCTGTCTTCTTCCTTTCAGCTCTATTTGACAAGAATCTCGCTGACTAAAAGTGCTCTTCATTCCGGCTTATTTCTTTAAATCGGGAGATGGAGCTGGGATTAAGATCCACACTGAATATAACCCTGTCTGTCTCTGACTTCCATTTCACAGGTAATTGTTCACACACAAAGCCAAGAAGACAATTAGTTGTCTCTTTCATCAGACTCGGCATTGTATGTGGGCCGTGGGTGTGTGTGAGTGTATGTGTGTTTGTGTGTGTGTGTGTGTGTGTGTGTCAGGAGGGGGGGCGGTTACAATTTCAAAGAATGTGAAATAACTAACACTTTGCATCTCCTGATCTCCACATCAAACAGAATAAAGCACAACATTAACTGAAGGGGTAACTGTAAAAGGATACACTGTGAGCTTCTTATAAGAATCCCAGATATAGTACCCTAACTGTACTTTCAAAATGATCCTAAATGTGATGCACATAAAGTCAGAATTTTGGGGAAAGTGGGAAATTCAGGAACAATTTTGATAGTTTGTGACCTGTCTTCACCCTTTCATCAGGGTGATGAGGTTTCCTAAACACATTTAGTATTCCATCATTGGTCAACAGACCCTAATTTACACCTGCAGCCACAGGCTGTACTGTATGCATTTTTACAATAGGGGGAAAAACGAGCAAGATTTCAAAATCGTTCAAGCTGGCTAGCTAGCTAACTACATTTTCTAATTAAAAGCACACAACCACAAAGGTTTCATAACTGTGTCTTCTACTGCCATTTTTGACACAAAAACCCTAAAAATGCTAAACATGCATCAAAGCCAAAATGATTAGGAACTGCTCTTACTATAAATTGAACAGCTCAAATCACATAAACAAGCATGAGGTCATACTTAACTCTAAAAGCATAAAGTATCCCTAGAAGTCATACAAAAATCAAGAAGGCATTAATTGTCAGTTGTAACAGATAGATACATATTCTTTTTATTATTTCCCCACCCCCAGTTTTTTCTCTAATTTCAGCAGAATAAGACTCCCCCAGTCACATAGTGCCTTTAATGATAAATCACTGGGAAGCTCAACATGCTTGGAGGAGAACCCTAATTTCCTAAAACCCTGTGCTTAGACTCCTGCACCACTTTTATGCCTAACATTATGAATTGCACCAAATTGTATTGCAGCGTATCATATCATATTGTATCCTATTGTAGCACCGTATTGTGAATAGCATGTAAGAGACACTATAAAGCACAACAAGTTTGTTCTTTATTAGGATCCCAGCTAGATGCTGCTTTCTTGGGACCAGAACAAGAAGTCAGACATTAAAAACAATATGAGATCCAAATAGACACAAAAGTGTAAAGTGGGTGACAGTGCTTATAAAATCTCAGTGGAACATTTGACTCACCACGCCTGCTTCAGGGTTCCTCTTGCGACCATTGCTGAAGGTGGAGGCCAGGGTGGAAGAGCAGCTCTCATCATAGAGAGCCGTACGCCCGTCGTTGATGGCTGAGTTAATGGAGATGGTCCACATGCTGGAGGCATAGCCATCACAGTTGCAGTCGTCATAGCTACCACCGTCCCCTGAGGCCCAAACGTAGATACTGCCTTTTCCTCCTCGGCCCTGCGGGACAGCCAGCCCCACACATTCAAATGAACACATCCATAATTAACACTGTACTAGAGATATAACTATACTGTGTGAAAATATAATTTTAAGTAAGATTCAAGTTATTTTGAGTCCTTGTTCTACTTACAATGTAGATGAGTTGGTATAAAGGTCTTGAATAAATATATTAAAAATGGCATTAACATACTGATGAACTTTTAAGAGCATTAAAAATGTGTTTGCAAGTGATCTGTATAATATGGCATTTAAACAGAAACATTTAAACAGTGCCTTCATGGAGTTACATTTTATTGACTGCTACCTTGTCTTTTATTATTTCATCCTTTTATTTGTATTCCCTATGAAAAAAAGTTTATTTTCCAAAACTGTCATGGCTACCGAGGGGAAAGGACGCTCACACAGACAGGATTATGGAAGGCAAACACAAAGGGTGTGTCCGAAATCGTGCACTAGCCTGTAGTGCGCACTGAGCACTGCCTTCTGTAGTGCGCACTGCTGTGGGTCAGTGCTGTCCTAAACGGAACACTAACGATTTGCACTTAGCGTAAGTGACGGACTAACATTTGCTCGCGATCCAGCCGCCAAAATTATCTGCCGGTTTTACCGCAGTGTACATCAGTAAAATAATTTTATTAACGTTACTCACATTTATACAAATCAGCTGCCTCCGCTTGGGCTTGTATCTCACCGTTTGCCACCATTATCCAAATCGAAAACATGTTGAAAGTCTCGCCCCCTCCGCTACGTGGTCAAAATGGAGCCCGTTTAGTGCAAAAGTGTGCATCGTTCTGCACTGCATTTTCTGGCCGATTTCAGTGCACCATCCGGGTACTTTCAGTGCACTGAGTTGTAGCTTGCTTTTCAGTGTGAGCGTACTGCGCACTAAAATCTTAAAGTTCGCAAGTGCGTGATTTCGGACACACCCAAAGTCTTTAATGACAAACTCAAAAGTCATGGCACTGAGTGGTAACTTCACCACCACGTTTTGTTAACCCCATAGTCACGCCTCAATGGAGGACCTTCACTCCGAGGGACAGACTCTTCCCCAAGCTCACAACGGCTCACAATGGTTTCTTGTGCTCCGAATGAAGCTGCTTTCCTCAGCCCAGCCATTTACCAAAGTAGGTAATCTCTAATCTCAATTGCTTAGGCACCTAATGACCACACACCCTCATACACACGCTCGCACCTGTGCCCAGAGCTGCATACCCCCTAGTACTCAGGTGACTGACTCCATTGCAAGCGTGCCTGAGAGGGCCCAGACGTGACAAAAACATCAAAAACAATCTTTTTTAAATTTCGTCATAAATTCAGCACAATATCTGCACATTACATTAACAGTCTTACGTCATGCTGTAATGGTCTGGCTTCTTGTTCCATCATTATCCTTGTTTGAAATGCAGCTATTAAGTTCTTGGTTAATTAGACTGCATAGATTTAGACCTAGACTGTGATGCTCATGAAGCTATGAAACTAAAATGAGCACAAACTCATAAGCTAATAGCCACATGTTTCATTTTTCATTAAAAACATATTTCTCTCCTCTGCTTGCATTTTGGTTTATTATTCCCCATTCCCAAATAGAGAACCATCAATTCGATTTGGGAATTAGACAAAACAAATCATTACACTTTAAATGTTGCTGTGTTTGAAATAAGCACCAATCACAAAGACAGCTGCTGAGAGGGAATCTTGAGAGGACCACAGTCTCTCCCACTGAAGGGACACGTGGGAACTGATGAGAGGAGTTGCAAAGATTTTTGTGAATCTGCTATAAAGAATATATTTTGTGACTCACAGTCATATAATTAGGAAAACACATAAAACTACATTTAAAAATATACACAAGAATAGAGTACATCTACAGCCTCTGTGTGAAATCCTGACACATTCACTTTCTGGCCAAAAATTAAACAAGCAAATATCAGCATGAAAATGTTTTATTAACAAGACTTCTGCAGCATTTTTTCATTATTTATTCGTTGAGTGCAAAAGTCTATTAAACTGTATAGGCATTGTTCTGTTTGCTACTTGTGTTTTGTCAATCAAAATAATGAGTACACATGCTCTACAGGAAACACATATTTTTGTTCTGTTCTTTGCTGTGTGTAATTTCCAGGAAAAAAATGAGACATAAAAGTTCCATAACTTGGTGCAGGCAATAATTTTTTTATACGATAAATTTAAAAAAGAATTAGTAATTCTTATTAAAATGTGCAGAAGTGTGATCTCTGTAGAACATGTGTGCCATGCCCCATACCATGTCTCCCTCAGTCAGACGCAGGTGTAATTTCCTGGACTGCTGAGAGCCCCCACTGTCGCAGCTGTAACCCACTAGGACTGCTATTAATTGTTTGTCTTAGAAAGTTTCTAAGTTTGTTGCCAGTGCTACATCTTTCCCTTTTTGACTTTCTTGTTTGTTTTTTGATTTGTTTTGTATATGGATTGCTTTTTGGTGGGACTTTTATTAAAGTTGTGACCTGTATTAAAAGTCATTCATCCATCACAATGTGTATTTACTTAAACCTGCAAAATCTGTAATTTGACTGTTTATTTGACTAATGAGTTTTGTTTTGATGTGTCCACCTAAACTTTTGCACAGAACCATAACGCTGTGTTCAAACTAAATCCACCATATGGAAGCTGTATTTTAACTTGGCTAGCTCTAGACTGAGTTGTTTATATACTTGTTAACGGTTCTGTGCTACATTTCACCGCATAGTCCTCTACTGTACTTTTTCTTCCTCGACTAAAGTCAAACTAGGCCGCTGGTCCTACTGTACATTAAGCATAAAAAAATTAAATTACTAGTAACCACAGTGCCAAATTAAAAAAACATGGTGTGCGCTAGTTTTTTTGTATTAGCTTTGTCTTTATTGGCAATTTTATAATTTGCTTGCTGCTGTCAGCATGATAGCATGGTGGTGTGCATTGCACTGCTTCAAATGTATCCGGTGCAGAAACATTGCTAAGGTTTGTAGACAATGCATTGAGGGTTAAGAATAGTTCCCCAACCAAAATATCCTGCCATTGATGAATAGCAGAGAACACTAGAATATTGCACTCCTGGGTCAAAACCCTAAGTTTTAAATTATCAATCTTTCCGATTCTTAAATTGTTTTGCAATGAAATGTTGCATTAAACTTAGAGAAAACTTAGAGAAAACATAGCCTAATTCAATTAAATTTTTTATATAGCTACAACTATCAATACATTATAATGCAAAACATTCTTATATTATAAAAACTTAGAGGTACAAAGTAGCCCACAGTTAGCTTACGGTTAACAAAGTAGCCCACATTTAGCTTACGGTTAACAAAGTAGCCCACATTTAGCTTACGGTTAACAAAGTAGCCCACAGTTAGCTAACGGTTAACAAAGCAGCCTATAGTTAGCTTGGCTTTAACAAAGTCGCCTACAGTTTGCTTACCGTTAACAAAATAGCCTACAGTTAGCTTGCCGTTAACAAAGTAGTCTACAGTAGCAAGCATTAAATTCAGAAACCATCAGCCACGGGGCAAAATTATTCAATTATTTCTATCTGAAGAAATGTCTCAGGTCGGAGGTTGCCTCTCTCTCTTTCTCTCTCTCTCTCTCTCTCTTACGCCACAGTAGCATCATGCTTAAAGTTGCTCAGGACAATGCTGAAGAAAACTAAACGTTTAAATGCTTGCTTACACTTAACAACGATCAATGCTGAAAATCAAATCTTGAAATATATAAACACGATTTAGTGCAGTTAGCTCTGCTCATTAAACATGTCTGGGTAAGGCTTTAACAACATAATTGCTAGTGGCTTGTGTAGTCCTTGCATAGCCTTCTGTATGATTTTTTTTGTGATCACTTTTATTATTAGAAAACTATTATTAGATTATAATTATTAATGACCCCCCAACAAAAAAAATAAAAAATCAGCGTCACAATTTGGCCAACAATTCGGCTGACATCAGAAGACCCTAATTTCTTAATATCGCCATCGGGCTCGGCCATAGAAAAACCCATATTAGACCCTTACTTACCCTGGCCTTTACTGTATTTCTGCATTTTTTACCTGGCCTAGAGATCCACACAAGAATAGCCTCATACAACCATACCTGGACAAATGACAAATAAATGTAGTGATGTCGTAGACATGCTGTTTTTGGTTCTCTATGGTGAATGGATCATTCCTTAAAAAAATGATCCTGCATTTTTCAAACCACTTGCGTCATCAGTATCATGACAAGCGCTTTTCCCTGTACTTCATAAAAAAACTTAAAAACCCATTAGCTGCTACTGTAATTATGTTGATTCTAAACACACTCACAATAGAAGTTAATGGGCATTGTGTTTTGGGTCAATGGGTTTTCAGTTCTTTTATCAAGCACAGTGAAATATGTCTAAATTGTTGTCCACTGTAGACAAGTACAACTATTGCAAGCATACAAGATTACCTCCTGTGTTGCCTTGGCTCACCAAGTGAAGCACTGTGATAAAACCACAGTAGCAACGGCACTCTCGCCACCATTTCCTTTCATTAGCTGTGGCAATTTGCACAGGCCCAAGCCACAGACTGGAGACGCAAAAAACCAAGCAACATGTTTAGAGGTGAAGTGATTGGACTTCACCACAATAACAAGTGTTACAGAACTCCCAGCAGGAGGGAAGCTCAGCTACAAAAGGGGAAATATCTAAGTTAATCATCCCAGCCCCACCGTCTCCCCACCCCCTTATCATTGGAAGACTTTTTAGAGCACACGAAAAAGGCTTACCTAAGACACCATTATTATTACAGGATGTTTGAGTGGAATATGGCTTGATTAGCCTTGTTTGTTCTATCTCATTCTAGAGGGAAGGATAAGAGGGTGGCAGTGCCACCTACTCAGCACCACTTCCTGACTGCTTTGTAACTTGAGGGCATCACCCTATAGTGCTATTATTAAACATTCATTTGAGACGATCAAAATGGGCCTTGTTAGTCACGTCTTAAATGTAGGGGCACTCGAACCTCCTCCTAGAGATTAATTATTTCTTAAGTTGGTTGGTTTGAAAAATTGTTGTAGCCCATAGGTCTCCTAACTCTGGATGTGGTTATGAGCAAGCACCAGCTGTTTCAGTGTGACAGCTCTATCAAACAGGCAGCACAAAAAACAAACCAAATAAAGCAGACTGCACTGCAGCTGTACAAAACAACACCAAAACAGACACATTTTAGTAGTCAGAGAAACAACACATTTCCTATGAGTACCTTGTTGACGCCATCTGCCATGGCCTGCAGGGTGAGCTCACGAGGGCCGTCCACTGTCTTCCCGTCGTCAGTGGGACCCCAGCTTGCACTGTAAATGTCAATGATCTGCGGCATGTGACTGATGGAGGAGGCCTCAATGATGTCTGTCATGAAAGGCTGGTCCAGCATACGGATGCCTGCCACAGGGTAAGAGCCAGGTCACTCTTTTCATCTTGATTTAAAGTCTTTCTCCAGGCACAAACATCCCCTCTCATCCCACATTGCCAATATAGCCTAGGGCCATCTCAGTAAGGCTAAAAATTGATTTTCAGCTTTAAAGTAATTTCCAATATTTCAGATCATAAATTTGATCAATTCTCTTATCAGTTCTTAAAGCATATCTTACTAATTTTTCTGTTTATATATAATTACATGTTAGAATCAGAACTCAATAACAGTCCATATGAGACATACCTGCCACCTTGGAGTTGTAGGCCACTCCCACCCCACAGATGTTGTTGTTAGCCACTGCAGACACCTCTCCAGCACACCTGGTTCCATGACTGAACATTCAAATGATATGAATTAGCAAGCTGCAGGTACTCAAAATGTGTATATATCTAATTACTCATTGTCCATTTACCAAACAGGTGCACTTTGTAGTTTTCAGTTACAGGGGTTTGAACCTGCAACCTTGTGGTCATCGGGTTGACAGACAAGTGCTTTGCCCACTAGGGTACAACCAGTGGAACTGATTAAATTGACAATAAATGTAGTTACAAGTGGCTCATATGTATGTAATGAAATACATTCATGAGGTTGCAGATTTGTGCCCCACAGATTTACATTAAAAAATTTAAAAAGTGTAAAAATGTGAAAACATGTAAAAATAGGTCATGGTGTTATTCTGTTCCTCATTGAATTAGCTATAGATCTGTATTCAACTCATCACTGCATCTTTCATTGCTATGTTAGTTTATTTTCACAGTTGTGTGTAGCTTCATTGTTTAGTGCTTTTTCTGATACATTATATGTGATTGGTTAATGTTATCCCTGCTGTCACACACCAAAAAGTACACATTCTCTCTCCTGTCATTACTTGCACAATTATTGCTTATTGCTGTTTGCCTCGACATTTGCATTTTTGTGCACTTAATGACTCTGCTGCTGTAATAATCATGTGTTTTTCTTGCACTCTCTCTATGGCTCTTATTTGATCCTATGTATTTTGTTCTAATGCTTGTCTTGTGATGCTCTGCTTTTGTGCTGCACCATGGTCCTGCAGTAATGTTGTTTCGCCTCACTGTGTACTGTGTATATAACTAAAATGACAACAAACTTGATGTGACTTGAGTCTCTAATAATTCAGACTTAACAGCCAAATACATATGAGTATGCTGTCTAATATGTAAATACTGTAAATACTGTAAATCTAGACCATAATGCCTGAATGTGAAAATCCGATGAACTAGCTATCATCAGGCAACACAGAAGCTAGTCCATACTGGACCAGTATTTTAGTTTTAGGCTACTATTTCAATTTAATGTTCTTAACTAGTCCTAAAGTCCAGTATGTCATAAAATAATCATTTTCTCTGCCATTGTTTTTATAAACATTTAACATACTGTTCCCATAGATCCTAGCAAGTGTAGAACTCAACTGATACAACAGTTTGCAAATAATTTAAGAAAAAAATACCACTGATAATATGCACATTAGTTCTTTGTTTCCATGGCACTGTAAGGACACTGTCATCTCCTGATGATGTACTAAACCATCCAAAAATAGACCTAAAACTAATCCTAAATAACATTGCAATTCACAGTGCAAAGGCATCATATTGTTTAAAACCAGTAAGTGTATTTTCACAAGTAAAACCTTTCAAGATTACAATGAATGCAACCAAACATTAAAGTTGTGGCTTATCAGAATTCTGATTTGTCGCTTGCTAGCTGACTAAGATACTGCCCGCTATCACATCCTGCGCATGTGGAGCATAACTTTAAAGCAAGTAGATATACCTTTTGTCTTGACTGACAGAATGTTAAGTGGTCCATACCACACGTTTTTCTCTCACATATACAGAGACTGGGGGAGCCACAGAGATCTGGATTTTTCATCTGAGCATATATTTTATTGACAGCTGCTAAACTATGAGGGGAATTTCAGGAGATGTCAAAAGTGTGTCAACTTAAAATGAGTGACCCTACTTTTAAGTCCATTTCTATACAATACATGCAGTGAATTAAGTGATATTGGCTTTTATTCATGATGAAAATATTGATTGATCAAGGGATTTGAATACGTTGGCAAAGATAATATCTGGCACCTGACAGTAACTTTCTCCATTGCCAATAAGCTAAAGAGTTGAAAACAATGAATTCCAGCAGTTTGATGGTTCACACAACTACACAAGCAGGGTTATTATGCAAACTGGAATCAAACCAGAACTGACTCTTGCTTTGTGTTTTCTAGACCCCTTTATGAGGTGCATTTCTGTTTTGGACTATGGAAATATTCAAGGCACTTCACAATCACTTTCCACTACAGTCAAATGGAGACACAAATTTCACATTCATCTGAAATCTATTCTCCTCTCTGCTGTCATCTTTAAGGGATGTTCAGTAAGACATCCTCTAGTCTCTGCTGCATTTGTAAAGTACAGGCTATTAGCACATACAATAAATTTGACACGTTTCTTTGTAGCTGGAAAAGACTGGAAAACTTGCTGGCTTGAAACAGTAAAAGTCAATGGGCAGATGCTTCTATGAGTCTGAGGATGTTATGTTCTGTACTAAGTACAGCGAAATGATCATTGGTGATTAATCACAAGCTACACATGCAGCAGATACAGATTACATTAAAAAATGCTGGAGTGTTGCAGTTATCATGAATTTTGAAGTTCATGATAGGTATGAGTGTAGAGCGAGGTTCAGGACAGAATACGGAAACCACACAGAACGAAAACTGACCATGGAGGAAGCCCAGCGTGACAGACCCCCATCACTCTCAGCCAGACAGAGCTGCTCTATTTATAAATAACAGTCTGATTAGCCTGTAAGTCTGCAGCACTGATGATATTAAAAAATGGTACTGACCATTTTTTTCATGTACAGCTGTTTTCATGTAAGAAACAGATGTGGAATTCTTAAGCACTGATGTACGTCGCTCTGGATAAGAGTGTCTGCTAAATGCCGTAAATGTAAATGTAAATATTACTGCTGCCATCACACACAGCTCCTCTGTCTCACTCCCATACAGATATGTAGAGGAGAAGACAAAGGAAAAGTCATGCTTGTGTTCTTTTTATGTTAGACTGTGTGTCCTTGAGCTGTCTCCTTCGGGCTGCAGTGGACAGAGCTAAGGCAGTGGAGATGGAAGGTGTTATAAGATGCCAGCATTCATTAAGGTTGAGTCTTTGAGCACAGGCGTGCTAAAGAAGCGAGCATGCCAATCTCCTCTGGCTCTGTTCCTGCTTGCCATCTACCACTGCACGCACACATTTCGTTGTTTCTACAATGTCCTATTTGTATGATACTATATAATTCGTCAGTACGGATGCAGCAATGTGGGAACTGTGTTATAATATTTTTTTGTGTATTTTTCTGTTCATGAATAAAAATCAATATTAGCATAGCAGCCCAGAGTTATGTACTGCTCTTCCAGAGTGCAATAAATACTAAATATCTTTTTGACATATATTTATTATATCTAATACAGATAATTCAATACAATCAGGCATCCTTAATTGCCAGGGTTGTGACAAAACCACATATATCCAAAATAGTACCTTTATAGGAGAAACCATTTTTGTTAACTAACAAGTATGTTAAAATAATGGGATTTTAGCCCATATTTCTACTGCTCTATTTATAAAAACATTCATATGTATTTACACAAACATTTCAAATGATTTCAGAATGTAAAATCTAGATTTTCTAAAGCTTTTCTAACCCTTTAACATTATCTTACTCTTTATCATTTTCTTGATTAAGACATTACAGCTTAGTCTTGTTTTCTCTGGTTTGCCCACAAATATAAATCTATATATGTATGAAAGTAAACACATATAATTATACAAACATAAGCAAAAGTTTGGGCTCTCCTGGTCAAATTTCATGTTTATGTTGGTTCTGAAAATAGGTACAAATCCACCAAGCCTGACATACTGGAAAAAACTGAAAGTCGAAATGTGGCCTCTGTAATATTTTTTATGCTTTATTATTTACCGATTTGTTAATTTCACCAATTACATAGAAATTATTCACTAAATTTACAGAAAGATACCACTAGAATATAACTACACCTCTATTAAATATGACTGCACTTTTAATCAAATCCTGATCGTAAGCCTAACCCCAATGCTGTTTATAATCCAAGGGCAGATAGTCTGTTAACAATTAAAGTATCTGCAGATTTCTATAAGGGGCCATCAAAATAAAGTGTGACCTGCATGTAACTTGATCAGGTGTCCAGACTTTTGCATATGGCGCACAAAAATGTGTTATTTTTAAGCCATAGGGAAAACATACACTATGAACCCCTAGAGATATCTATAACAATATCTTTGAAGCTTTGAAATAATGTTATCCATAACATTGTGTTCTGTTACCTTCAATGGGTTTGATAAGGAAAGCTCAATAGCAAGCTATAAGGAGTCAGTGTGGGCCATGCGCTCTGTAATAATGCAGCCAGGCCAAGAGCTTTGAGAGAAAGATGACTTAATGGGGATACATGTAAGGAAAATCAATACAGAGAAGCAAGCAGTCCTTCAACAAACCACCACCAGGAAACACAGTCTCGGGTCAGTACACTCATCCTCGCTCCTCTCCCACAGCCCCATTCAACCCTCACACAGCCTTGAGTCACAAAACCAAACCCACTGACGGACTACTGATTACCTGTTAAACCAGTCATCCGTGTAGCGAGGGTACGGGTACGGGTCATTGCTGCTGAAGTCATAGCTGGCCTCTGCGTTCTGAAAGAAGAAAATATTGGCGGTTCTCATCTGTAGTCGTAAATTATGGTAGCGAGAACACAGCAGGTCAGGACTAATACAGCAGTACATTTCAAGATGCTCAGAAGAGCTGAATGTAAAGGCAGTCTACAAAAATAATTATCAATTAGAGACAATCAATCCCTCTTAGATACTGCATGGATCAACCATGGAATTCCAACCATTTTCAAATTTTCTGTATAATTTAATCAGAGAAAGAGTAAAGACTGTAGAGAAACACCTAGATTTTTTTTTTACAATAGTGGTGATAAGATATAATAGACTTTTTGTCCACTATAAAAAGGACTAGCGAACCTGCACAGGTTTCCTGAGCTTTTTTCATACATGTAATGATTATAAATCTGGAGATATACATTTTCTTTAGGTACTACTGTAAGGTCTCAGCCAACGGCCAGTAGAAGCCGCTGTTTTGGGTTTTGTCATGGGGACTTTTATTTTGACGTTATGGGTGTATATTTGTGTCTGGGGTCACTGTGTCAGCTGTCCTGTATTAGTTAAGCAATTGGGCTTTATGGTTGGTTCTTTATGTGTGTGTTTTGTATTTAAGTTCCTTGAGTTCTTGTCTTTGTTTCTGGTCATCCCTCACAATTACCCTCACCTTTGCCTTCACGATTGCCCCTGCTCTGTATGTGTCTTCTCTTAAATGTTCTTTTGTTAGGCCATTGTGCCTTTTTTGGTTTTGATTATGTGTAGTCTGTGTCTTTTTTATTAAAAAAACATCTTCCCCGGTTTTGGGCCATTTCGGCGAGTTTTGTTTGTTCTGCCGGAGTGATGGTATGTTGGCACCCCGCGAGTGGCGCTCTAGAGGGGGTGTACTGTAAGGTCTCGGCTAGGAGCCAGCAGAAGCACTGTTTTGGGTTTTGTCATGGGGACACGAGATGTGACATCTACTTTGCCTTTGATATTTCTCAGAACATATTAAAACTATAAATATATGTAAAACGTCTCCAACATCAGGCAGCATGTTCATAAACTTTTTAGGTAACACCTTCCTGTCTGACTTGTCTGATTCCTATGAACATTGTTGTGAACAATTCTGCAGCAACTCTTCAGTAATAATCTCTAGAATAGAGTATTTCACATCAAACAACTCTGAACGATGTTGTTTACATATCAACAATTTCCATGGTGCAGAAATGTTTCCTCTTTAAGCAGGAACATTTGGCAGAGAAGGAGACATTTTGTATTTCCAAAGAATTTGACATGGTCTCTCATAACCCATTACAGTGCTTGCCTGACTGAACTGTGGGTACAATCAAATACGAATGAGCAGTGATGTGTCAAGACATCTCCTGAGGTGGTCATTCTGTGGCAAGGAGACTCTATATCATAAAGAAGCTTTCATATGAGGCCTTAACAGACTACTTCATCTTAAATCTATAAGAAAAATATTAATGCTGGGAAAAGATTAAAATGTTTAATCGTGATTATTCGAATGGGTTTCTGTGATTAATTGTGATTAATCGCACTATTATACACACAATGAAATAATTAATACAAAGTAGTGTATTATTTGTGTATTATTACACTTTTATTTTGAAAGTACAGTAAGCCCCCGTTATTCGCGGGGTTTACGTTACACAAGCACCCGCGTATAATGAAAAACCGCACTGTTGTGTTTTGGTCATATGCCTTAAAATGCCTATTTTAATAGTGTACATTTAATAGTGCCCTCAGATGTGCTCCCAGAACACTTTAATTTCATTTCAAACAGTTTAATACATTACCCTTAACGAAAATGTAATTATAAACATGAGGTTTAAATACGGAAAAGTCACAAATGAGAGAGATAGAGACAGAGAGAGAGAGAGAGAGAGTAAGACAGAGCGAGAGAGAGACGATCCATGCGCTCCAGAACGAGAGAGCAAGAGAGAGAGATACAGAGACAGAGAGAGAGAGAGAGAGAGGGAGAGAGAGAGAGACGCGCGCTCCGGAAAAGTTACAAACAAGAGAGAGAGAGAGGGAGAGAGAGAGAGATGCCTGCTCTGGAAAAGTCATGAATGAGAGAGAGAGACAGAGAGAGCGCGCGCACGAGAGAGAGAGATACAGAGAGAGAGAGCGAGAGAGTAAGAGAGAGCCCTATGGCCATGCACGGGGAGCCAGAAGAACTAAAATGAGTAAAAAAAAAAACCAACATATTGGCATGAAAAAAGCAAAAAAAAAAACGGAGAATATTTGCAGGTTCTGCGTTGTTTCGAATATTTCCACGTAAAACTATCAGTTTCGTTCTCAAAAAAAACCCAGATCCGCGTAAAACTGGGGGTTTACTGTGCTGCTATATGAACAAAATGCAATAACAATTGGTTTGCAAACACTTGAAACAAATAAGGAGCTTTTTAACAGCAGGGTTACCTTTGACACAGTTACACAGTTACAGTTCAAATATTTTTTGTTCATCTCAACTTAAACATTAATGTAATCAAATATAAAACCAAAGCTATTTGCCACGTTAAGTAAATAATGTTAAACATAAACATTTAACACCTCAGAACTGGAATATGTTATCAGCTCTGCTTGAATCCAAAGCCCTGCTCTGTTCTAACTCCTGAAGGGTTCACACAGCATGACGACTACACGACTAATTTAATCAAAGCAGGGTTCACCTTAGGTATGCAGCCATGTGATGAAGTTTTCTTTCTTTTAGTGAGTGGACATCACACAACTGGCATTACACTCATACCCTTGAGGTGTATAGCAAACAAAGACAAGATGACCTCCTAGCTTTGGAGGTGTCAGCTATAACTCCAGCTCTGATGGCACGGCAGAGGGGGAAGCAGATGGCTTGCGGTCTCTTCGCCTTGTACCCATCCAACCAGCCAGATTTCCTCAGTACCTGTTGTCAAGGAATGGACCACTCACACAGTGAGTGAGTGGCCTCTGGGCTTTGACTCCACTACTCAGAATGGATGGAAAGTTTGTCTCAAGTTTCATAAAGGTTTCAAGACGGTGTCAAGCATGACCCATGGTGCTAAAACACATCCTGTTCAGCTACAGAATTGTTCAGCATTTCACAAAAAAATACATTACTTTTAGTGTGTTATCCCTAGCAAAGTTGTCCAGGTTTACACAAACATACTCTATTATAAACATACCACCTCAACTATCTATGCAAACAGCTTAATAACAATATTTTCTTTCTCTGTTTCTTAATGACTAGTTGACCAATTTTAATTGAAACAATCGGCCTGCTATTTCTGCCTGTTGAAAGTTAGCACTGCTTTGATATTATTATCTGATGTTGAAGTTTGTGCAGGAAAATTTTGGAAAAAAAAAAAATACTTCATTGCAATTTGGCACTAACTAAACCAGGTTTCTGCTGGACATGAACTGGTTGACCATAATTTATCGGTGGAGTGTTTGTTCTTGTCAACAAAGACTGAACTGTATCAATCAAGGAAAGTGTGAAAACACCCTTATAGAAAATAATACTCACACACTGCAAAAAATCTAGTGCACATTAAATCTTGCTCTAATCGAGATACTTTTGCTTAAGAAGAATCTTTAACTTAAACAAAATTATTGTTCACACCATTAACAGACATTTTCACTTATTTTAGGTATTAGTATCATTTTCAATGTACTTTCTTTGTTAAGACTTTGTTGTCTGCGAACACTCGCTCCCTGTGAAACCCAAGGTTCGGCATAAAACCAGATCTCTCAAGAGCATCGAATACTCTGGAATGGTAATTGTCTGTTTCCTTTGCTAATAATTTGCAAACAAATTCTTAATTAAAAGTCATGCTTTCCTCAGACGTCACACCAGGGAACTAAATACAGGCTACCGACACCCCAATTATGTCAAAATGTATTTTTAGCGTGGCAGTAGGCAATAAGAGTAAAATGCCAGGCGGAAAGAAACGATGCAGTGAAACAGATGCAACAGCCATAAACATCTCTCAGAGACTCATCAATTCAGCAAATGCAATCACCAAATGGTCCTCTCAAGAGCAAAGCCAACAAATGCAGGTACTCCCCAGCAGAGAATCGACCCCAGATTTGTTCTCTCTCCCTCTCTCTCTCTCTCTCTCATCAGTTCCAGTAGCTTACGTGGGACAGTGGCTCTGGACAGCTGTTCCTGATGAGGGGACTTTGCCACTTCTTTCACCTTCTGCCATGCACATTAGCAATAACCAAAGCCTCCATTACAGAGACGGTGGGAAGAGACCAGCATTCATTAGGCTGCAGCTGAAAAGATCATTCACAGAAGCTGTCGATGGCTCCAGGCTGATGAGGACGCTGGCTGGCATTTATCATGATGAGTCAGTGAAGGACAAAGGACCTCTCATCCCTGTGCCATTGCGGAGTGTAATGACATGTCTGGAGCAGGTAACTAGGCACACAGAATGGATCTGAGAGGTACTGACAATGCCAGTCTGGGTCTAACCACTATAGCAGTGTAAAGTAGACAGATACACAGACACACAGACCAGTGGTACAAGCTGAGTCCTTGCTGTCTACACTTAAACATGTCCTAAATCCACCAAGCACTGAGATCCTCTACAACAGTGGATCTCAACCCTGATCCTCGACTACACCTGGCTTGCATAATATAAATGATCCAACTAATCAGCTAATAAACAGTGATGTGGTGTGGGCTGTTAGTTCAAGTCCAGATGAGAAAAAAAAAGAGCACCATGTTCTCCTCTCGCAAACCCCCACTCCACTTTTAGCTAGTTTCAGGCTAAAATCGGACTGACACGCGAGCCTAAATGTGCACTTAAAGGGCCACGTGCATAGAAAAAGTTAAACCACGGTTCTCTCCCTCATGCATGCAGATATGAGTGATGGCTAGGCCTGTTACAATTATTACAGGATTGCCTGATCACAGTTGGCGAACTGCTATTATTTTCCGCAGTAATTTGTATCACAAGGAGAATGTGAAAATAGGTGATAATTCCATCCTGTTTAACTGACTCCGGTCCTGCCGTATACTTTAGCTCATTTCATAGTAAGTTTTGATCACTGAGCTCACAAAAGAGCTAGTAAATTCAAGAATAATTACGTCAAGACCCATGCAGGTGCAGAAAAAAGCAGATTTACAAAATATTTCACTCTGGAGTAGTCAGAATTGACCAAAAAGCTGCTAATCTTGCGCAAATACCACTTTAACTCACTGTAAGTAGACTACCAGCAGGGACAATAACAGACCGACGTGTTCAAATGGCACAAGTCTGATTACAGGAGCTGTGAAGTAATGGGTGCCTGGCAGCACTATTACCCTTATATCAGGAGCAAAGTGGTGATTATAGAAGAAAAAAAAAAGAATAGAACATTTTACAATAACAATTCCCGTCACCAAGCTACAACTGCTTCCATCTAAAGAGACTGGCATGTTATTATTAAAGAAACTCATGTAACTCAAACCATAAGTAACATAACAAAATAATCTGACATTAGCATTTTGCCCATAATTAACTCAAAGTTAATTAAAAAAAGTTATCAGTAATTAATTTGTTCACTCTAGTTTTGTGTCCCCAGCTGTTAGTCTAACTCTTCCATCCTTCCCGTCTTAAACTCCACCACAGCTGTGTCCTCCCAAAAAGCTGTCACTGATGTTATGTTGCCTTTCAAAGAGACACCTCAAACACACCTCAGTATGTGCATGTTTATACATGTTCAGTGCTGTGTGCAGTGCTGTACACACACACACACACACACACACACACAAATAAAATGGCAGCATACCAGATTGACAGCATGCATGTGCTAAAAAATTACCAGGCTTAAATTCATCCATATGTTATCTGACCCACTTATCCTTAATGCGGGGGTCCTGCAGTAGTCCCAGTAGAGTGAAAGGCAGGGGAAGAGCCTCCACTCAGAAAGGACCTTTAGCGTCCCCCGGCCAGCACCTTCTTGCCACAATGCTGCCCATGGCTTAAATCCAGATTGTTTGAAATCCAGTAGCAGCTTTACACATACAGTGTACTATTTATACATGAACTACCAATATCAGATGATGACTGCACTATTAGTGTGCATGTAAACATGTTTCTGTATCAGCAAGACACGTGACACCCTCCACAATCCAACATTACTGTTACGTCACTTTTTCCCTTTACCTTTCTGACCTGCTCTTTTAAGTGTCCTTAACGTTTTTGCACAAAAGTACTGTGCCACCATAAACACTGTCATGTGTTTTAGCGACAACATCGCTATTTCTGATGCTCTGCGCTCCAGTGCTCTTTGTAGCAAAAAGAGAAAAAAAAAGGTTTATAACATAGATGTTGTGTTTGAATGACACCATGTCATTGCCATGGCAACTTGATGGAAGATAGCTGTACTTTGAAAGATATACATAAAGCTGCGCCGAACTGAACAACAACAGCCTGGGATTTCTTCTGTTCCCTGCTGTGTGTCTGGCAGAAAAAGAGAGAGAGCGCGAGAGAGAGCATGCGAGATCGAGAGATAGAGGGAGGCTCTGGCAAACCTCCATCTGGCTGCTGTCTAATAGTTCGATTATCAAGCGATGAATTAAACGCAGTCCCCTGTCAAAAAAAACAAAAAACTTCAAACGATTGCACAAATTCTCTCTTCATCAGACATTAGACAGTAAATTTATTCAGGATGTTTTTCCCCCCCCACCACAGTCTCATCTTCCACTACCACTAATGTCCAGGGGTAGAGTGGGGTGGGGGTTTGCGAGGGGAGAACATGGTGTTCTTTTTTTTTTTTAATTTTTTCTGGCTCTGAGGGTGTTGCTGGTAAATTGTGAATGCTGCTACACAGGCGCCTGCATGTGTTGTGATAATTCAGACGGAGCGGAGAGGAGCTTCTGGGTGGAACTGGCACTAAATAAAACAGTAGCAGTGAGAGGAGAGGAGTGAAGAGGAGGGGGAGGAGGGGAAAGGAATGGAAGTAGAGGGGAGGATGCAGTAAATGACTGTTTCAGCCCAGCTCGGCTGGAGACATCAGCCCAGTGGAGCATGTGCTGGCATCACCCACCGCCGCAGATAAGCAAAGGTTATTTTTGGGTTAAGACTCATCTGTGTTCAAAGGCACGGCCAGACCCGGAGCCCACACACTGCACTCTCACACTCCAGCCTGGAATCAGGGTCCCTCAGTGCAGACGAGGCTGCCAGCCTCATAGCATGGCAACTGTGTGGCTGTCTGCTTCCTTCCATAAAAAGCGTGTTCACCGCAGGAAGGGATAAAAATGCAGAGATATTTATTCAGTCTCTGCTTTGCTGCATCCATAAATCTCAGCGGAACAACATTTGTGAGGGAAGAACGGCAGTATTTCTTAATTGCCAGGGAGAAGTCTGCTCCCATTTCACCAAGCACGCAAAAAACCCTTCATTAGCTGCAGATCTGATTGCATACATGACCCAAATGTGTCATCTGTGGAAATGAAAAGAAAGAAATCTATCTTTTCAACCACCTAGAACGGTTGTGTGCATATTTGCAAGTCATTTTTCAATATATACAAGTTCCAATGAAAAATTACACTAAATGGGATGCTAGTGTTCAGAACCAGAACTGAGGTTTTTGATCAACACCGCAAGAGGGACGTCCAGCAAATGTTTGAAAATGGGATCGCAACAGGGATTGCAGCTAAATCACTGTAAGAAACAGAAGTTTTATAGTTTACCATTTTCCCATTTGATCTATTATTGAAAAGCTTAGAAGTTTATTAACACAATATGTCAGTCTGTGAAGCCCTCAGCAATAACAATGTGTAATTTAGTCTAATGCAGCCTAATGCCTTATGAGTGACTCAGTTTAACATTATACAACAGAACCAGCAGCCAAATCTGATTTGTTAGTTGTAATTTAACTCATGTTTAAAGCAATGACTGCATTACTCTACTGCATCGTACCTTAGTATTATCTTAATATTCTACTTTAGAACATCAAAAACGTTATTCATTTTCTGTTTTTGTATGTGCTAAAGTAGGACACTAAGGTAATACACATACAAAAACAGACAATGAATATATAAACGTCCACGCGGACGTTTGAATCTTGGATAAATGAACGCGATTTGAACGCCATATAGGTATTTGTTGCGTTTTGTATCTGCACTTGATTGACTTCAGTGAGGCGTTACATTGGCGTTTGTCTGAGGCTGTTTAACGTCAGCCTGCAGCCCAAAGTGTAGTTTCACGTAAATACCTGTGGAGGCAGTAATTATTCTCTACAGATTGTTTACAAAACGTTGTAGTTCTACATTGAAAACAAAGTTTTACTCTTTGTTAAAATTTACAATCGACATTATTGTTTTAAAAATTCTCCTCTACCGGCACCGTAGGCAGGAGAGGAACAAACATATTGGGTTCACCCTCTTACCGCACAACGTCTGGTCAAAGAGACGTTTTTGTGCTTTTGGAAGACATGCGATGATTTCAAGTTCTTTAACTACACTCACGTGTCAGGATCTACTTTTGATTGTCTGCTGCAACTGGTACAAGAGCACAAACATGCCACTCAACAAATATCTAATTGCACCTTTTGTATTTAATGTTACATGTATGCACCTGGGGTTTGAGAGTAACGTAATTTCAATTCTCTGCATGTCTGGTTCGTATTGCACATTTGACAATAAAGTTGACTTTGACTTTGACTTTGACTTTGACTTGATCTGTCGCGGTTCCCAAAACACTTGAATCATGGGACATATTTGCTACTCCTGGACGTCAACAGAACGGAATGTAAACACAATAGCAGCGTTTTCTTTGCATTTGTTGGGATTTCGGCAGAAATTGATACCAAGAAGGTGAAAGTTTTTTCACGCCACACGAACACGCAGCCAACTGAGTGTCGGGGCTGAGTACCCATGTGGAAGCTTCAATCTGCTCCAATGAGCAGAAAAACGCTCACCTGGCACCACGAACACCCGAAAAACGTCTAATTCAGACATCCGTGTGGACGTGGCCTTACTGTCAACAAAGGGGGCTTTAAGTGCTATTCAGTGAATAAACTAAAGCAGTGATATCTGTTGGTTTAACAGTTTTGTAAATCACTAAAGTGGCAGTGCTAAAATAGAAACATCAGGCCCTTGACAATACACCTTTGTGGTTTCTGCATTGGCCACATTAAGTAGCTAATATGGCACTCTTAGCTCTCCGGGGGAACGCAAATACTTTGGCCTTGAAGAAGGATGGCTATAGCACCTAAACTTATATGCAAGGAATTGCTTATATGCAAGACAAACTAAAAATACCATTCACACAGTCATAAGCATACAAAAAAGTCTACTTACATAATTTGAGGCGAGATCTGGGTGTAGATAGTCAATTCCTGTGAAAAAAAAACCAAAAAGAAATTTATCAGAAGGGAAAAATTGTTCTTTAAGTGAAAACAACAACAGCTACACGGATCAACCGCAGACAATCTACACCGCATCATTAGGGGTTAACTACTGATAATAGAGGAACATACCATCATCCATGATGGCGATGGTCACTCCTTTTCCAGTGTAGCCCATCTTCCATGCCTCAGCCACGTTGAGGTCCAGTCCAGGAGTGCCATCCGCCTGCCCTGTATTTATCTAATAAGTGACACAATATGGACACGTCACATGAGCTGAGCTTTCCAAGCGCATGGACATTCGAAAATTAGTCACAAGCATGAGAACACAGCAGGGCAAAATAAAGGTCATTGATATCACACTTTGTCGAAACCCTGCTGGGAAGCATTTCCAACTGACAAGCTCAATAAAGAGGACAGACTCTTTTCATAAGGCAGACACAGCTTCCCATGCATGATAAAGCCGTGCAGAAATGGATCAAAAGATGCTAGCTTGCTCCTCACTGTTGACATCAATTGCTAATGAGAAAAATTATTTAAATCAAGAGTCATCAGCTATTCAGATTAATTTGGTATACATAGGTCCAGTGTTGAAGGTCAGACAACATGAAGACAATACAAGCCATAAATACTTACAAGATACCACTGCTTGGAGAAAAGTGGGTCATTCACGCTGACGTCAATGTCATTGATGTCTCGGTAGCCCCTCTTCTGCCGGCCAAAGCCCTCCTGAGCAATCACATTTTTTACCTACGGCATAAAACAAGAACACTTTTTATTATAAGGAATGACACAAACACTTTCTGGACAACATTATGATATCTTTTCAGAATACAAGTAATCATTTAAGGACAATAACATGAAGAAACACAGTTGGACATGAATGACACACCCTAATTCCACCTCCTAGTCAAGGCCCCGCACTTTCGACAGAAGCCCAAATCCACAGAAGCCAGATGCTCATTCAACAGGCAGTATGGAGCGTGATAAGAAACAAAAAATGCCCGAATCAGGCTCTCAGATTTGCATGTTCTCTTGCTTTCATCACACAGATGTGCATATCAAAGGCAGTTCTGGTCTCATTCAAGGAGCGCTTTGAAACCTTTTTGATAGCCCCTAGGACCATCTCTCTAGACAGCACAAGGGCGAGACAGAGCCATGTATTTTAATGAACATTCACAATTCGCATCTGTATTTAGTTCAAGTGAGACCCTAGCCTATGAATTATTAAGAAACATTTGCAAGGGTGTATATATTTATTAGAGGTGGTCATAGATTAATTTTTTAAATCTAGATTAATCTCACTGTAATCTTGGAATTAATCTAGATTAATTTAGAATAAAATGGCTCATTTGAATTCTACCGAAGGCATTCAGAATATGTGTGCTACCCAAATAATGACTAAAAGTAAGTCTTTGAGAATGGGTTTCTCAACTCCTACAGTAAACTAACTCTGCATTGCACAAGCTGCAAACAACCTTAGTCTTGTCGAGGTTTCCATTGGGAAGCTTCTTAAAAATCCATTTTCCCTGAAGCAAACCCGGCGGCTTCATAGCTGCATCCATGTTAGCATGTCACGTTTGATGTGGTAATTTCACAGGAGGCATACACACAGGCTCGAAGACTCGTTCTTGCCCCCTACAGCGCAATTTGGCTAGGTATATATCCGCACTAAAATATCAAGTTGAAAGTCATCATAGTTTGCGTAGTATAGACCCAGCTCCCAGCCCAACTTTGTGAATAGATTAACGGCGATATTTGTTTTATCGTCCGATAAGAGTCTCACGTCACTGCAGCACGTTAACGCCGATAACGGCCCACCACTAATATATATATATATATATATATATATATATAGTGAAAATCCTAAATAGTGTAAACCCTAAATATGCTCCCAAATAAGCTCCCAAAACACTTTAATTTTATTTTAACTCAGCTTAATACATTACCCTTCAAAAATGTAAAGGTAAAACCAGTATACATACTGTACAGTGTACCCTGAACTGCTGTCTCCCACAGTGATAGAATGTAAAATACTGATGTTGCCCCAGGATAGACTGTACTTTAGTTCATGCAAGTGGATTTTCTTTGGTATGCGCTGTTGTTTTCTTTGGTGTAAACAGGGTAAATACAGTCATAATAACAACAATAATAATAAAAATAAAGGGCTTTAAGAACAAAAACGATGAGAACGTTCTCTGAATGTTCTTTTGACAGTACCAAAAAAAATATAAAGTTATATTTTATATGAAAATGTAGCTTAGTTTACATTAATATGTAGGTTGCAAAATTAGTAAATTACGTTTTTCTTTAAAATTTAGCACTAAAATGCATGAAAATTATATATTGCCATGAAAAAAGCAAAACAACAAGTGGAGCATAGTTGCGGTTTTCCAAATATGCGACTTTACAGGGGAACACTTTATATATGTATGGAGCTGCGGTTATTTAACACCTTGGAGAGTTTAGATCCAATACACCTGGCTCTCGCATTCTGGTCCCCCAATAGGGCTTTATTACCTAAATCGGGGCTAAACTCTGCAGGGTGGGGTGGTCTGACGTAATGGATAAGTTAAAGTTGAGGGTCAGGCTGAATGTTTTTAACCAGTGAGCTGTATCCAAGCAATCAGCGTGTTCAATTACTGTATATTCTGAAGTGGCACCTGTCAAATGTCACTCTCCTCTTGATGTAATTGCATTTTTATAAAGTGGCATGATGAAAAACCGGTTCAGTTAGTAACATGGCTCGGGGATACGATGACATGAGTGAAGCCTTCAACCTCCCAGATTGACAGTGATGTCATAATATATAAGCAGAGAAAGAGTGATTGGAATGGGCTTTAATACTGATCATATATGAGGCCTGTAATAAACTACAGTGAACTAATCAATCTGATTAGTACAAGGGAATACAAGGGAAATCACTATGTGTAGGGACACATGCTGTTGAACTGAAAATCAGACAATGGATGGGAGAAAATGACACTTTATAATGAAGAAACTAATGAGAGTATGAAGAGCAGAAAGGTCACTGGTGGTCTTGTGCACACATCTATTATGAAAATGTGACATTTGGATGAGTATATAAAGATCAAATGCAGCACTGTTTAAACTAAAATGATTAAAAATAGATTTGCAAATCTATGCCTGTTTGAAGAACCTCTACATATGATTCTATACCACTTAAAGGTGGCATAGAATCCATCCAGGGCAAAAAAAAAACATTTAGGAGCCCTTTTCCAAATCATTGCCTCACTATTCACAGCCAGAACAGTCTCAACGATTTAAAGAAGCTGGAGTGAAAGAAGCGAGAGACCTAAAGCTGAAAAACAGGCTATTTCTTCTTTAATTAGTTTAGAAAGGAAGATTCCCAGCGGTGCTACAGCTTGTTCTGACTCAGTACACAGTCAGAAGAAAAGCTGGGAAAAGAACTTGTTCACTGTTGCTGAAAGCTGGCTTTTAAAAAGAAACTGTGCACCGTCCTTGAAAAGTGGTGTTTAATTAAGACACGGCTCCCAGTCATTTGAAACAGCAAATATTACAGGAAAATTAATCTGTCTGTACCTAGAATCGCAGGAGCATACAGTATCCTGTGTGTTTTCTTATGTGAGCTTCATTGTGGCTTCAGTCCTTTAAATTCAGCCATTTCAAGCACTCACAGCTGTTTAACAACGCATATAGGCAGTTTTGCACTGTCGCTGCTCCATTTGTTTTTGTGTTGTTCAATTGCTTACTTTTAATAATGGACAATGGTCCATCAAATTATTCAGGAATATTTTCCCACTCAATTTCACATTCCCACCCAAAGCCCTTTCACCAAAAGTGACAAGATCTAGCCCCTTTCCCTACTGCTGGCTCAGTTCTCAGCACAGTGTTATTTCTGTTTAAAAACGATCATTTGGAATATGTCTAGCAAGTTCAGCTCCTCTCTTTGGATTGAAATGGCTCCACAGGTTCACAATTTGACGATCTTTCCACTGTGTTCTTATATGTATATAGTAATTTTCTGTTCCTACTGTGCCATTTCAGTAAAATCAAAACAGCATTTGCAGAAATTGAATTGCAGAGCAAATAGTGCTACAACAGCATTTTACTGAACATTTACGGTCAAATAATGCCACAAAACATATCTCAAACACACATTAATAAAAATGGAGATAAAACAATGTCATTATATGATTGTTTTATTATATATAAGGGCCATCTTAACCTTCTTTGAAAATCTGTTCTTGACCACAGAAAAAACGATGAACGCTGCCTTTGGCTTTGTGCTTCTGATTCGCATCATTCAGTATATGGACGAGAAAGATGTCGACAAAATAGAGGAGAACTGACACAAAATGTCTCATTGCTGCAAGTAAGGGACCAGTGGGCTTTACATTATCCCTTACTTAATTATTAGTACAGTAAATTTATTCTATTTAGTAAATCTATTTAGTCAGGGCCCAAAAATCAGCTTGTGTGAAATCGTAAGATGAACTGAATGTAAGACTGACTGGATTTACAACACAACAGCGTTAAAATGTTTTTGTTGTTCCTAATGCAACATTTTTATCCCAGTCACATCACTCCTTCAGCCTTACAGAGTAAACAGCACAAATTAATGTTCATGTCTTCCATATTCCTATTCTTCCTATTCTCAATAACAATAGTCAAATTCAAAGGCAACCTGGAATACATTTGTGTGATAGAGCAACTTGTCAAGCAGTGTGCTAACATTGTAAACAATTGGCTTGGCTCTGATCGATCCTTTCCCCAAGCACTATTTGTTTCTCCCACTGATGACAGAATCCACAAGTCTTTATAAGAACTAATCCTGAAGTTGCAGTAGACCCTTAGCAATGCAAAATCAGTGGAATAACCTTCAGACAAATGAGATTCACTGGTAGATTTTTTATACAGTGTTTGTGTCTTGCTGTTTCCCAGCAAGGCGAGTTGATTTCAACTGGTTTTGCATGTCCAGACCGCCCGCGTCAGCAAAGACAAGAGCACAAGAACAGAGCCTAAACTTCAGCTACTACTAGCCATTAAAAAGCCAAATGGTCATGTCCCAGTTCGACATTTGTCTTAGCAATGAATCGTCGTGAGGCACAGACAATACAAACCAACACCTGTGTTGTCCTTTAACATCTGCCTCACCCGGTTGTGTTAGCTGTCGTGTTAACTGTGGCATTGCTGGGGTAACCCAGCCTGCATGATCATGGATCTGTATTATTCAGTGACCTTTGCTCTTCAAAATGCCAAGACTTTCAATGTCTTCCTCTACAAATAAAAAATCCATCACAATAATTACAACCCAGCTCAAAATCCCCAGAAACATCGTTCTCAAAAAACACCATCCTTTCCATGCACAAAGATGCCATACATAGAAACTATACGTAAAAGCTTAGTCACCTTTCTGCAACGATGCTGTTACTCAGCAGCATTAAAGGACAGTGAAGCGGAGGATGAAGAGCAGAGCAAACACTGGCCCTGCCTCAGAGTAAACAGGCAACAGGCCAGGCAACAAGCTGGAGGTTGGCCAAAGTGTGAAAACAGGAAAAAAGGATCAATACCAGGCACTCTATCACAACACTTGAATATTGTTTGAAATGTGAAAAAGCTCTTCTACAACCTTTTGCATTGATTTTGAAAGGCTAACCAGCACAGATCTGAATATTCTTTTGAATAACACACACTGATGCCTTATACCACAAATGCTGCGATGCTAATAAAACTAACAATCATTTTGGATTAAAACAGAACCGCTAAAAGCCTTGCTAATTTAATTTTTAATTCTAATGGAACCAGAGACATAATTAGCCTTACAAAATTAGGGCCGTTATTTAGAACTGTATGCCATGTATTAACACTGCAGTTGAGTTAGTATATTTTTGATAAATCATAACTATTTTATTACAGTATTTGAAAATGCCAGGTCACCTTAATGCAAGCATGTCATGCAGAGTGCTTCAAAATGATGTTCCAGTCATGTTCCATTGACTTACAATGTATAGTTATTTCTCCTATAAAGTTACTCTTTTGGAGACACAATTCAACAATGGTGACCCCAATGATAATAATGACCCCTGCCTTCTAAGCCATCTTGGCTCCATCCATTTCATTTCATTTCTCCTTCCACACAGCTGTCACACAGTCACACCTCCAAGTCATCAGAACAGATGATTCTTTGTCCAGCCTGATAAACTCCTATATAAATGTCATCACATAAAATCTACAGCATTTTATATCATTACCAGCAACAGCATGGCTCACAAAACTGTAATTCATGTTCATTTTCTTTGGAATAAGCAGGTTACATAAAGTAATAAATTCATTTAATTTACAATAATAAAAATACAGGGTTTTAAGAACAAAACAAAAAACACAAGAACACTCGAGATGCACCATGAGGGAAATTCAGCTGCCACACATACGTCACAAGGCAGCAATCAATCAGCAAGGATAAATAAATAACGTTCTTGGACTGGCTACTTTAAAACCTCCCGTCTCTGAGTACAGTGGTATTTCAGCATACCAATCACCATTCTTTGTGTTTATAGACTTTTATAGACATTTATAGACTTTTATATAGAAATGTAGCTGAAATTAAATTCATATTTGTTACAAATTTTTTGTTAATGTCAGATACATTTTTTAATAATATATTGCACCAAAAAACACTGTGACGTTCATGAGGAGGTATGGTGGATGAGGTCCGGACATCACAAAAGCAAAAAATGTGCAGAATATTTTCAGGTTCCGCGTTAGTGCGGGGGTTTCAATAAAAATAATTGGTTCGGTTCATTTGAATTCTGCCGAAGGCATTCAGAATATGTGTGCTACCCAAATAATGACTGAAAGTAAGTCTTTGAGAACGG
>JBBPDC010000149.1:7739385-7770755 GCA_037974485.1 Hemigrammopetersius urotaenia | reverse complement strand
CAATTCGGCTAGGTATACATCCGCGCTAAAATATCAAGGTGAAAGTCATCATAGCTTGCGTAGTATAGACCCAGCTCTCAACCCAACTTTGTGAATAGATTAATTTTTTTTATCGCCCGATAAGAGTCTCACGTTAGCGCAGCACGTTAACACCCGATAACGGCCCACCACTAATATATATATATATATATATATACACAGTAATCCCAGTTTTACACAGATCAGGACTCACAGATCCAGTCACACGCAGATTTTTTCGTTGAAACCCCCGCACTAACGCGGAACCTGCAAATATCTTGCACATTTTTTTGTGTATTTTTTGTAGGAATATTTTTTTTTTGCATTTTATTTCTAAAGTACTAAGAATAAAAAAACAGGAATTTTGTAACATAAAAAAGTAATCCAAATCTAAATACAGCTAAATATAAATCAGTGTAGGAGGAGACGCGGCCACATTCAGACACCTTTTGGAGTTTTTTATTTATCTATTTTGCATTTTTAATTTAGTGTGTTTCAGAGAATTCCATATTTTTAATTTAAAGTTACTTATTGTTTATAATGTTTGCATCTTGAATCTTGAATCTTGAGTTATTGGCTGCAGCCTTCCTGTTCTCCTGTTTTCATTTCGTGAAATGAAAGACGCCACCCAGAGGGTAATGTATAAAGCTGAGTTTAAAATGAAATGTGTCATGTTTTGGATTCAGTCATTTTCTCTTAGAATCACACTAATAATTGTTACAAAAACACCTGAAAATTAGTGGAACTGTCACGGGCTGGGGGACTAACCCCCAACCCGGAGCTACCTCGGAGCACGGAGCACACAGGAACCCAGGGATCCATGCTAGATATGGTTTATTAACAGAAAGTAAAACAAAACCATAACTCGAACAGGCACGCGAGCCTCTGGACTACAGGAATGTGAATAAACAGGAACAGGACACAGCTCAAAATGAGGCGATGGACACATGACCAGAAAGAAACACACACAGGACTTAAATACACCAGAAATCGGGAACCTAACACAAAACAGATGTAAACGTGAATCACATGACAAGAACCAAAATGACAACAAGACACGTGACCGAACTAGAACAGAACATGAGTCAAAATAAAAGTCCTTAAAACACAGAACAGAAACATGACCAAAAGACAACAAAAAAGCAGTGGACCTCACGGCCGTCACAGGAACCTGCAGATATCCACATTTCTTTTGCTTTTTCCATTGCAATATATGATTCTTCATGCATTTTAGTACAAAATTATTATGAAAAATATAATTTACTACTTTTGTAACATAAATATGAATGTAAATTCAGCTAAATTTCCATATAAAATATAACTGTATAAACATTTTTGTACTGTCGTGAGAACACAAAGATAACGCTTTTGGGCTGGTTAAATATGCTGTACTCAGAGCAGGGGTGGACTGGGACTAAAAACAGCCTGGAGTTTATCGAACATCCGGTTTTTTTTTTTTTCAAAAACACACAGATTGCCAGTCCGCCTCTGACTCATCTTGAGTGTTTCTCTTGCTTTTTGATTTTTTGAAGCCCAGTAGTTTTATTACTGTAAATTAAATTTAAAAAGGCTGTTGAGCTCAGTCGCCGGCCAATGTCTGCTGAACTATGTTTAATGAACAATAAATTACTGAACTGCAAAAATGCAAAAAAGATTACCCCTACATTTACTGTATTTTTATTACTAAAAATTACACTAATTTATTACTTTATTTATATGTTTATACCAAAGAAAATGCCCATGCATGAATTACAGAACAGTCTGTTTGGGCTTACCTTCATATTTTCGTTAAGGCTAATGTGTGAGTTTTAAATTAAATTACATTTTCTAAATTTTCTAGGAGCATATTTGGGGCATATTTAGGGTGTACACTACAAAAATAGGAATTTTTAGGCATTTTTAAAAATTTTCACTATACGCGTGTGTTCTTGGAACATAACCCCCGCGAATATATATATATAAGCTAAATACATACATAAAATGACATTAGTGCAATACGGCAGTATAGATCAGGGCTAAATGATCTTAATTTTCAAATTATCTAAAGAAAGCATAAAATATTATTTTCTGTTCAAAAGTTTAAAGAAAATGGGTTTGTTCATGATTAGCCCCACTTTTTTTCAAGCTTAGCTCCCTACAAACCCTATCATTCACAAAACCTCCTCAAATGTGTTTAAATTAGAAGATTAATAATGCACTTCAAAAATCCTGACCAGAATTCTCATTGTGCAGCTGCATAAACCTCATGTGTATGTGTGTACGACGAGATGTTTCACACAACCTAAAGGCCATCAATGCACCTGAAGTAGCAATTTGAATAAACCTGCACCCATGAACCCCTATATAAGCTGGCAGCGGAATCAGCAGAATTCATTATTTCCATGGAAACAGTAAAGGAAATATTAGCTATTTTCACAAAACTAGTTTTAGTAAGTAATCAAAAATATTCTGTGTAGAGACTTTCCTGTGGACTGCCTTTACTGTAGTCTTATCAGTTATCAGTTAGGAATACATTAAAATCCAGGATCAACTGTTAAACAACAACATTTCTCTGGATATACACAGTGCAGTTTGATTTTTTCATTTTAAAAACATTTCTGAGCTGTTTTAATTATTTATGGTGAACTTCTTATAAGGTAACAAATGATCTGTTTCACCTTTTTAAATTTTTAATTCTGTTATATGAACTGACAACGTCACTATTTTAGACTTAAAACACAATTTTGATTCAGTGTTCCCCACATGCTCCTTCAGAAAATTCACAACAAGGCTCAGTATGTAACATGCTGCGAACAAGTTGAGAACAGATTGCCAAGAGGAAAGAGACAAAACAATGCTGCAAAAATCAAATTACTTCTCACTGTAAACACCACAAAGCTTTAAAGTATAATATAAGTAAAGCACATCATGTTTGAAAGTTGTGCTTTAGATAATGCGTAAAATTAGATAATGCATATATACATCATGGAAGTATATTAAATAACAATATTAAATGTCTACATCCTTGTTTTCATGGTGTTATGCACAGTGTGTTATGATCAGTCTTATTACTGAGACCTTTGAAAACATAGTAATCTCATTTTTAGGCCACATCACCCACCCCTATTAACCATTGTTTTCCAGGGCCTGGAATCAGGCCGGTTTCTATGGGAACCACACACTGAGCTGGTAGGCTTACCCGCCGGTCCTTCTCTAGATTTCGAAGGCTGCGTTTCCTCCTGGTCTTGGGAGTGTCCCGTGGGTAGAAATGAAAAAGCCTCTCGCCAAAGGGGAGCTTGAAGAAAAGACACAGACCATATAAGGCTGTTAGAAAAATGCATCAAGCCTCATGGCCACTCCACCATGAGCAGCATTCAATTAATGCAGAGTTTTGGCCATGTTTTATTAAAGGTTTAGTCAGGGTCACTGCCCAGACTGTGATATCTGCATGCTCTCTGTCTTATCCCTATGGATCAGAAGGGGCCTGGGTGTTGTATATGTTACATGGGTTAGTGCATTATTCAAAACTACAGCGAGACTATTCATTCAGATGATGACTGCCCGATAAAATGCCTGGCAAGGCAAAGGGATGAATGCTTAAGTCAAGAGGCCTGGTTTTGAGATGGATCAGCACGAAACATGATGTGGATGCAACACATCCCACATTACACTGCACACAGGAGTCAGGCAAAGTAATTAAAGGCAAATCGCAGAGTTCACACAATGTTTAATGAAGCAAGTCCATTCAGTGCAAACGAGGAGGGACGTTGCATAATTTCTGTCAGATACAGTACGCCCAGAAGGCCGAGAGCAGCGCGGCACGATGTATCAGAAATGCGGTGCTACCTCAATCCTGTGGTATGGTAACAAATTTGACACTACATTATGCTTCAACGCAATTTCAATTGCACTATTGGTTCCATGTAGTTGGAACCATTTGTGAACAATTCAGCTGAAATCGCCATAAGAATCAATGTTCCAAAACACACTAATTGAGGCAAAATAAAATGAATGAGATATAATTCTATGTTTTTCAGACCAGAATACTCTGCCAACCTAAATACACATATGTGGCTAATTCTGTTTTCTTTAACACAAAGTAAACCAGCACAATTAAAGTGAAATATATTTTAGATGGAATTACATTTATAAACAATTCTGGATGAACATGCACAGAAAAACAATTTGCATGAGAAGGTGTGAGCTTTTCTCATTGTTTTCTGCATTACAACCAAACGCATCAATAAGTCTACTGCGAGTTAATTATACTCTTCAAAATGGTGCTTCTGGTGTGAAAAAGGGAAACAAGATAATGTAGATGTGGATTCTGTGACCTATACACACAATTCAGGGGTTCCTTGATATGTGATAAAAAAGTTGATTTGTGCTACAATGCCAATTTACAAGGGCATGATCAGATTGAATCTGTTTAACATTTTACCCTGCATTAGGCTGTGCCCCCTTTCCCCTATAAAACATTCTATATAGTGTTAGGATATTGGTTATAGTGTGTTCTTGTCTCATTGCTAATTTTCAGTGCAAAACAAGTTGAATGAAATCTTAAATTACTTGGTTATTAATTGTAATGTATGGTTTATTTAATATTTGATGTTAAACTTGAGTCTTGGTGTTTCTGCAGCCATCTGTGGTAAGGGGCCCAAGAAAGTACAACCAGCTTTGTGGGTAGAATGGTCTTCCCTCTCCTCTATCCTGTAGGTACAGTAGTAGCCACTGAGGTAAGAAAATTGCTGGTCGGTGTTTTTCATGCGCATTAAGCTGTCTAATAACTTTGTAGTACAGGCAGTTCAGAAAGATGTGGTGGGTGGTTGAGAGCCCAAACTCATGGGAGAACTTGGCTGAATTGCAGTGGATATCAGGGGGAAAGTGTGATGGTGTTATGTGTTATGATACTACATTTGTTACTGGTATCACAGTTTTAAAAAATTCTAGTGTCATGACACTTCTAGACCCAATGATACAGTCTAACATTTAGTAACCAACTCTGTGAGATCTTCTGAACTGGAAGCGTTGTATGAAGGTGGGTGAAATTTCAAATGCCACACATGTAATCCCACGTTCCACATCGACGAGTGCAGCAATAGCCCGCCGCACACAGACGCATCTCAGACTCTGACATTTGACAGCACTAATCTGTCAGACCAATAATGCCCCGTGTTCACTAATAAATGTTTCTTGTTTACAGAGAGCAAATCAAGTCCTGTGATATCAGAAATGGAATTCATTTTTCAACAATCTCACTGGTTGGAAGCATTTCCTATCTTCAGGAAGTCTTCTGCCGAATTCAAAGCATGGACAGCAGGGATCAGGGTGAAAAAAATATAAATCCTGTGCCCTCTTCATATCTAAATGTATCATTCGCATTTAAAAAAAAAAGCTCTTGTCTATGTAATACACTATCAAAAACAATACACTAGCTGTCCACTCCAATTTTGAACATAGATTACAATGATTTTTTGATTTTAAAGCATATCCTTTATTCCCTAATTTCTTGACAGCTTTCAAATTCCCCATTGGTTCATTGGAGCATAAAGATTTAATCACTGCTAGGTTTAAAGGAATAAAACAGAGCCCATACTTCTGTGCAAAACCATCCTGACACTGTGACCTCATACAGAAACCTTCCTGATCCTTCAACTGCCCAAGCAGCCGCGACAAAGGTTTTCAAAAAAACAAAAACAGATTTCTTCAGAAAGAAAATCTGTACCAATTCTATTAAGCAGCGGCCAGCTTTTCAGTTATTGAGCTTCTCTTTGGTCTCATCTCACATTTGATCTATATTCCTGTCTATATTTCTGTCTCCAATCTGATTTAGATTTGTGTCTATATTTCTGTCTCATATGTGATCTGTATTTCTGTTTAGATTTCTGTCTCATATCTGATCTATATTTCTTTCTCACGTCTGATCTATACTTTTGCTTTGTTACACATGTATTTACTGGTTGTTTAGACAGTGGCCTAGTGTTGTTCTATTTTGAGAGGTTAATAACCTTATTATACAGTTCTGTAGCTATTTTATGGCACTTCCAGTAATGAAAGGACAATTCATTAGATCTTGGTTCATAAACTTTAACTGCCCACTCTCAAAAGCACCCAATTTAATCTAAGAATGTACATCAGTTTCTAAACTTCGGTGCTTTATTCTGAACAGTTATGCCCAGAATAGGTTTGGGAGGTTTTGTATATTGGCATGGGTTTATAAACCTCATTTCAACAAGACAGATAATAAAAAACCCTGAAGACTGGAGGTAAACAGCAAGACTGTGAGGTCGGATCTAGGCCCCTTTCATCAACTCTATACTAAGCAGATTAAACCATCATCACACTTGTCACATTGAAACATTAGATCATACTGAATATCATGATGATACTTAAACTGTTTAAACGGCACAACGGCATTAACGCCAGGACTTTGGAAAGCATGATAATGTGCACTCTCAAACCCCCATAATATGTAGTGTTGCTTAAACAAAATAAAAGTGAATGATATTTAAACAGTCACATGAGGCACAATAAATGGATCAATACTGTTTACTATTCATATAAATCAACAATAACCTGACCTCAGATCTGTTTGTGCTGTAGGTTTGGCGTTTGTGGGGGTGTCCCAGTATTTCATGCTTACCTTCCTGGCACTCTGAAAACCATAGTCCGCTGCAAGTTGATGGGCGTTTTCGTCGCCCCCCTCATGCAACTGGACCAGAAGGTGGTGTGTGTAGATGCCCTCCTCGGTGGCTCCGGTGCTCAGGAGCCAGGCGTGCAGCAGCGCGAGCGCGAGCGCCGTCCCGTATTTCAAGCATCCCACCATCGCGCATACGCTGGTGGTTCCGTGCGGTGGAGTGGATTCCGAAGAAGAAGAAAGAACACACGCGCGCGCACACACATACACACACACACCCAACCCCGAACCACAAGAAGGCTCTATCAGCACTCCTCGGGATTCATCTTCTCTTCGGGAGCGGCCGTGGTTTTGCAGGGGTCAGCTCAATCTGCATGTTTGCAGCCTTTCGATCTGTAATTCAGCGGGACCAAAGTGCTGGGGGGCTTCGGCACGTGACGTTCCGGGCACCGACCCCCAATCAGGTGTGGTGGGCGTGGTCCGTAGAGGCAAGCCACGCCCAAATGGCCCAAGTGTCCCTCTCTCTCTTCACCCACCCCCACGCGCCGCGCGGGGGGAGACGAAAGCCCACTTCAGCACCCTGGAGAATTCCTCCGTCCAGCTAAGCCAAAACAGAAAAAAAAGAGAAACAACGCCATGTTCGGTGAAAACAGGCTAAATTCGTCTGGTTTTTCTGTGGGCCTTACGCAAGCCCACTTTCATACTTTTTTAAAATTATCTTTAATTTAGCTGAATAAAAGTATATAAAAGGGCGATCCCAATGGGTTTACATTTACAAATATGTTTGTAAAGATAAAAAATATTCAAAACACAGTCTGTGCATACTTCACATAAATAACATTCATAAAAACCTACTTTTTAGTCCCAGGTCACTATAACTACACTTGACAGAAATGTAACTAGAGAAATTGTATTCATTTGCATTAATGTGTGAACCTTTTTAACAGGTTATGCTATGAAAATCCTTTATCATGAGGCATCCTATACATTTTCATGGAATATCTGGAATAGTCCACAAGTTACATGTATGTTCGTTTATGATGATCATGACAAGAAGGAAAGTAAAATCCAGCTTTCTTTTTTATTTTCAGTTACAACCTGAGACATTTGTTTGAACGTATGACCCAGTTAATCAATTTTCTAATTTTATGCAGAAAAAATGTTTGAGTTGGTTTCCTCAATTTGCTAGCATAGGTGTTAATAATTTATCCTTCTTAGAGATTTAATTCTTTGGGGAGTCTATAATAGAATAGTAATGGGGTGCCGGAAAAAATCATTACTAGTATGGATTATGTGTTACGATTGTTAAATGATTGGGAGATGAAAAGTTTGATCCCAAATTATGCTACACCCATCTGTGGCCAGGAGTCCAGGATGTCATAATTGGCCTTGCTCTCTCTGGGTGGGTAGGATAATCTTCCCTTTACACAATTTGTACAATGAAGAAACATTTTTACCTCACAGAACAGGCAGTTCTTCTTCAAGCAGCTGGGCAGCTGGTGGCCTAGTGGTTAGGGCATTCGCCCTGTGATCAGAAAGTCCAGGTTCGATTCCCAAAACCGCTAGACACCTCTGAGGTACCCTGAGCAAGGTACCGTCCTGAACACTGCTCCCCGGGCGCCGTGTTCATGACTGCCACCTGCTTCACTTGGTGAATGGGTTAAATGCAGAGGTTGAATTTCGTGCTGTTCACACTGTGTGCAGTGGTGTGTTCACGTATGACAGAATGATCAACTTCACTTTCAAGCATGCTAGGCTGTTTAATTTCAGTGTGTAGGAATCTAGCCTTCATCCTTTACGATTTGTAGCATCATGGTGATGGGGAGAACTGAATAGCTATTTTAATTGATATTGACTGGTATTGAAAAAACATACATTCAGCTACATTCTTAAAAATAAAGAATTCATTCCCAGCCCCAATGTATGGTCTACAAATGAATCTTTCTAACTGGACAGTCAATCATCATGGACAATAAGCATGACATAATAAGGGAAGCTTTTGGGCAGGAACAGGGTTTTTCTGACCCATTTTGGGATGGGAAAGCAACTCATGAAGTACATCACATCTGAGGAGTGAAGTGGCTTAAAAATCATTGAGTTGAAAATTCAGTGAACATCAGGATATACTTTACGCATGTGTTACATATGTGTTACATTGAACATCATGAGAAGCAGATCAGGCTGACCCAGTCAGACAAACTGACCCTTGTTTAGCAGCACTTCTTACAGTTGCAGAGGACCAGCATTTAGCAAAACTGTGTTTCCCGTGCTCTGGAACACCTGTTTCAGCTCATTAATAAGGGGATAATGAGCTGATGAATTGAATCAGCTGTTGAATCTGTGTGAGGGAACAACTGTGCAGTCTAGGAGTTCCCCTAGACTGGAAGCAAACACAATTTGCATTTTTAAAACTTGGATCACTTATATAAACAAGCTAATTAAATTAACTTACATTTATGTCCAGTCTTCAAGGATCAACATTATTTTAGAATGTCTATTTAAAAAAGAAACATTTTATATGTGTCTAGTTTCTTGTCTTCCTGTCATCTGAGGCTACAGACAAGAGCGTTGTTGCCTTTAGGGTGTCATGGGGTAGACCTAACATTAAAAAGGCAACTATGTCTATGAGGATTTAAATGTTGCATTAAATGTAGAAAACTCGTAACTTCAAATATGATTTCATTTTGTTTCACAGAGACTGTAAAATGTCTTAATTAAAAATTATTTTAAAAATTATTTATTTGAGTTGAATAAAGCTTAAACTGCTTTCTGTCATACATGCTTGATAATGTGAAGGGATATTATGTTCATTCTCCTTTATATATTATAACTGATCCATTTGCTGGTAGAGTTTCTTGTAACAATGCAGTATTCATTAAGTATTTTGATTTCACACAGTACAACATGAACACTTAGAATTAAATGTAAGATTATTTACAATCCAGACCTTTAAAAACACAACAAAAGCACTGATCAGGGGGTAAACCACTGATTTCCAGTGTACCAAGATATTGATGGCAAGGGCAGATGGTGCAATGACCCTATAGGCCACTATTCACGCAGGACGGGAGGAATCTAAGAAGCATATGCAAACAAAAGCTTGCAGACTTCTCCTTATTGCTGCTTATCTGCATCTCTGCAGTCCATTACGGGAGAGAATTTAATCTTACATCTGCCCAACTCTTCTGAGAGCCCATCATGAATCTCTGCTTTGTACTCCATGTAAAGGAGCTGAATAGATGAGCAGAATAAAATAACTGTGTTTCTTCAGATATTCCCACTGAGGCTACTTTCTATTGGACATGACCTTACCGCTCTGAGCAGTCTAATGAACAGTCACTGAAAAAAATAATTGCAGGATCCTCGTTTTCAGTCCAGTCAGACATACTCAACCTTGTAACAGAGAGGAATGGGGTAGGGGTATAAGCTGTCTCTAAAGAAATTATCTAATATATGCCCTGAGCGCCGTTAGAAGCACCATTCAACCTTCCCACATTGCAGTGATTCCCCTTGCACACTGTGTTCTTATGAATGCAGTGCATAGAGGAGGGATCAATTTGCTAGCACCCAGACTTATTATCAGTACGTGTTCGAGCAAATGTTGAGATGAAAAGGAAATCGTTTTCATGCTCTGCAACCTTATTTGATGATCATTTTGTAAATCATGTCTCAGAAACATGGCGGCTGATAAAAATTAATAGGAGAGCAGCGTCATGGTTTTGTGGTGATTGATCTGTTTTCTCCAGGCACCTGGGTGGGTAAAGAAGCCTTGTCTGTAGTGTGTGATGAGGCATACTGATGTGGAGCTGAATAAGCAGCCAGAACCTTTCCTGCCCATATGTTCACCTAAATCCTGCACCTTACAAATCATTCTTTTCTGTCCAGAGCACATTCAGTCTCGATAATATTTCAAAATCAGTCTTACAGCTCATTATAAAGCAATATGTTGCAAACAACTTTACATTTGACTGATTTTCTCACATGTTATAAAGCAATGGTTCACAAACCAGTGTTGGAGTATCCCCTGCACTGCACACACTTCAGCTCCAGAACAGCTAGATAATTCAGTGATTACACACAAGTGATTTTTGTCAAAACACAAAATGTAATTTCATGTCATATGATGATTGACATATAACGTGTAATGCAAAACCACTACAAGTAAAAATACTAGATCCTAATTCTTCATCTTCAGACAGTAAGTTTATAAATATAATCCATATACGTGTGTGTGGATGTGTGGGGGTGTGTGTGTGTGTGTGTGTGTGTGTGTGTGTGTGTGTGTGTGTGTGTGTGTGTGCGTGTGTGTGTGTGGGAGCGTATCACATATCTATTGTAATTAGACCAATGAAAGCCCCAGTGTTGCATGGTCCTTCCCAGCTGCATCTTTTCATTAGTCCATCCTGGGCTGAAAAAAGAGTTGTAAAAGGAGTTGGCCTTGGCTAATATGACCACTGTGAGCTCATCATGTCATTTCTGAAGTTGTGGGACTGTGAGCCTGGGCTTCATGTCCTCACTTTGCCAAGAGTAGCCTAGCATGTAGACGGACTCCTTGTTAACCTTTTAGACCAGAGGAACTCCACTACACAGCAGTGTGCCTTGGTTTTTAGACGGAAAAGCCATGCCTACACTGACCTTTCCGGGTATCAGATATACTTAGTCTGGCCGTACTGGTCGTTTGAAGATAAGAAGATAATGATCTTTTTATTTCTCTGGTCACCCCTGGCTTGATGTCTTTGGGCTTTGGCTTATTTTGCATATGCTCTCATAAGAGCTCGTTTACAGTCACAGAAAGTCTGATAAGATTTTTAGTCTCGTCAGATGCACAGCAATGCTGCCATACACTCAGGCTCTAAAATTCTTCCATACATCTCTCTGTTGCCTGGAAACAAGTAGGCAGTGCAGGATATAGTCTAATGTTATTGTAGAATGTAGAAGGTACATATTTCTCTTTATCTGAGCCAGACAGATGAAACAGAAGTAGCTTGTCTCAAGGTTTGAGTACTCAGCAGTAGGGCTTTACCAGAAAAATCGACTAGTTGACTTCAGAAGCACAAGTTGACGCTCCCTGAGAGAAGTTGGCAAGTCATGTGTTTTTTCCTCTCTCTGTGCACGTGCGTGTGTACACAATGCAATCTCTTTGATTTGCTTATGCTAACACACCTTCCTTGACTTCACCATTTAGTCCCTTCATAAAAAGGGTGGTGAGGTTGGTGCGAGGTGAATCTAAATACAAGACTACAACAAGACGACAGACATGCAGCAGAGAAGACACACACACCTCACAAGTCCATGTTAAAGTTCAGTAACAGTACCAGCGTTCTGCACGGCATCTGAAACGGCATTGCTAGCTAACATGGCTAACGCTAGCACTGCAGAGACTCCTGTAGTCCAAAGGACGCTGAGTGGCTGCTGCAGCTTAAGCTGCACCCACTTTCTGTTGTACACTTAAATTTACCCGAAAATTCAATGCATTTTCCTTTGTTTTGTTTTGTTGTGTTTAATTGTCATGTTGACTGTTAATGTTACAGAGAACTTTAATAAAAGTTGCTCAATGTTGGACACCTGTGTTCCTCCGCTGCATGTGTGTGATGACGTCATTAAACGACTCGACTTCGACTTTGTTGATGGAAGTCGTTCATGCCCTACTCAGCAGCATAGATGGATGCAGAAGGCAGGATTGGCTCCCGTCTGGTGCTTTTGGTGTTATGTGGGACTACATCAAAAGTTTTTAAACACTTGAAATATGAATAAATATAATATTTTTTACTTAAAAGTATGTATGTATGTATAAATTAGACACTGAGGTAATTATTAAGCATTCAGTGATTTGTTCAGTATTTCAGGTTTATTGAGTTATTAGACACTATAAATTCTAATCTAATCTGTATTCTAATCTTGTATTTTTTGTGTTCATAGCTTATTTTTTTTAAATAGCAGGTTGGTAAGGAAGTGGAAAGGTTTTTCAAGTTTGGAGGACTGAAATATAGAGCATGCAGCACCTTTTTTTTGATAATTTACATAAAAAATATTTTATGACAATGTATAATATGATTCCTATATAATACATTTAACTGACACATCAACTCACCAATACACACCCTGCTGTCTCTGATGTCTCCTTCTGGATGTTCTAAATGCAAATGAGCTAAATATCAACCAATCAGATGAAAAGTGGTGTTGTCATGCTCACATGGTGATTTTCAGTACCTGAACACACACTGAAATAAATTAATGAACTAATATCTTCAATATGCTTGAAATCAAGTAAGTGTTTGCCAGTCTTGGTCCTAGCAGTGTCCCTGCCCTGCACATTTGAGTGTTTTCCATGCTACCAAAACACCTAATTTAACTTCAATCCAACTTTCTTGGATTGAAGTGGGTGTATTAGAGCAGGGAAACTGCTAATATAAGAAAGGCAGGAGAGCCTCCCGAATCAGGGTTAGGAAATACTGAGTTAGATAAAAAATGGGACACATATACAGGAGCTGATTTTATTGTGAAAAAAAAGGAAACAGGCGGCAAACACTGAAGGGTACACAGAGATGGAGCACTAGCTTGTGCAGCAAGTCGTAACAAGATCAGATATCTACAATGTCCAGGACAATGAGGCTGTTTGAAGACCAGGGGCCGGCAGTACAAACACATGAAAAGTGGGAAACTACGCAACACAACCACACAAGGCAACCTGTTTTGCAGTTGGGGCAAGATCATTGGATCTCACAGGAGGTGCCTGCCTCATACTTATTGAGGAGGCCCAGGAAAAACACTAGCCTCCAAGCACGGGGCTCACAGAGGGGCTGGACCGCACACTGCTGATGAGAGAGACTTGCACATAGCGAACACACAAGGTCCAGGACAGCAGACAAAGGACATACCCATAACAGTAGGCAAAAGTGTCATGGACATTGTGAGAGGCAGATTTCCACAGCATAGGGGACCTTGACACACAAAGGAAGCACAAGCTAGGTATAACAGGAACAGAAACCTGAGCATCAGATCCAAAGACTATCACTAATTTTTGAACAAGAAAACATATTGCTTCCAAGAACCTACAAACCAAGTCTGAGGCAGGGCACATACAATAGCAGAAGATGACTGACTATTTGTCATGTAGCACAGCCCTGGCTGAGGTAGATTAAATTGAATCAATCAGTCTCGCTTTTCTCTCACCGGAAACTAAATTGTCCTGCCACCGTGTCAGTGCTATTTATATTTCCACTCCTGGGCCACTAATCAGATGACAGACGAGCCCCATGTTTTGCCAACCCTGTGATTTGCCATGTGTTTTTCCAGACACACTGAGATATAAGTCTGCCACACTTATCAGGGAAAATCAATGTGTTCAGTAAAGAGTAGTTTGACAGAAAAACCTATAAAATTCTCTTTAGAGCATTTACCGCTTTAGAGCAGTAATTGTCCCTTCTGGTAGATCCACTGTAAATCCAGAAATCTATCTGGAGGTCTATTAGCTTGCAATCCTGGTCTAACATACCTAAAGGTGCCGATTGAGATTTTCACAAGCATCCACGGCTAGAGTCAGGCCTATAATGTTATATAAATAGCTATCATTGGCAACTTTAGTTGCACCTACCTTGCAAACCTACCTTTCTGAGGTACATCTAGAGACTGTGGCTTTTGTGTTTCATTAGCTGTCTTGTAGACCCTTCTTACTGATCAGTTTCTGACAACAGAGCAGCTCTTGGCTAGATATAACCACTCTCATCCAAACAGCAACAATGACATGTACAAAGCAAAACCCTGCTATGCCTGAAATGCTCATTCCACATGTGGCCAGGGGCAGATGGTGGCCAAGTGGTAAGGGTGTTCACACTGCTATCAGAAAGTCATGCGTTTGAATCCCAAAAAAACTGCTAGTGGCACCACTGAGGTACCCTTGAGCCAGATTTGGTTGTTGTGAGTCATAACTCTTAAATAATGTTCATTTTATGGAATTATTTATTTATATCTCGCTCTCTTTCCAGCGACCCCTCGTTTGCCATAATAACCCTTGAAGACCCTTCACCTCGCCCCGTGTCCCATTATTTTTGTCCAAAGTGAATGGTTTTCAGCTAATAACAGTTTTCGAGGAGTCGTTGGAAAGGTGTCACCGAGCCTCAGCTAACTGTAGAGTTTCACATTTATAGTGAGAGATATATTTATCACATTTAACATTTAGATTTAAGATCATTCAAGGCAAATCCATGTTGGTGAGGGCATATCACAGCACGCAGCCCCACCCCCTGCTAAGTAACAGCTAACTGTAATCGTGGGGCATGACCAATTAGTATATCTTCTAAACATTTAGGGCTCAACATTTACAGCTCAAAAATCACACATTTAGAGTCGCAGTTTGCGAACATCGGCTTGAGATTTGACTTGAACTTGGTACAAATTACTCTGCCAAACTCCCTGGAAGTCAGAGGAAGTATTTTGAGCTGTTCGCGTATGACAGAAACTTCACTTCACATACCTTCACATACCAACACACCAGTTTCATTTTATTCACTGTATTACTGCTTTGTTATGAATGACCCACCACCCAAATAATATCTAGTCAGTGGTGATCTTTTGGTCAAAACTGATTACGTATGAATGAGCATCACAAAAATCACAATCACAAGGGCTACAGTTTCTAACTGTCTACAGAGACTTGGCAGTTAAATAAAAACCTTATGAGTAGAGAAGCATTAGGAGGGCATATCCTTAAAGATAGGTGTGCTTTATGATACAATAAAGTATTTAACATCCTAACATATTCTATGACATGAGTATAAAGCTTCAGTCACAAAGACTGGTAATCTACCTAATGTTTCAGTAGAATTTAGAACTTAGGGGACATTTTGTTGCTGTGGTTTGGGTCCACTTGTGCCTTTAGAGGGAAGAGTCATGTCCAATCGATATAAAATTGATTCTGACTTTACCCTAAGACAAAACATTTCTATCATGATGGCAATGGTCCCTTTAGCCTTCTAGGATAACAAAAAGCACATATTCACAGGGTTTGAGGGGTTATAGATTTGTTTGATCTGTAAAATGAAGTGTAAAAATAATGACAACTATGCAAAGCATGTATGCTACGGCCTTTACTGTCACCATATTTCAACCCAGTTGAATATATGGGGGAGAGTTTAGATCGCATTATCAAAACAACAGCTTAATATATTTTGCAAGAATATTGTCATTCCTCCTATACAGTTGCAGAGACTTCCAGCACCTGAGCCAAGGTGAACTGAAGATTTGTCACCTGTATGGTGAAGCTATAAGGTAGACAGGCCCCACAAGTAAAGGTAAATTAGATGTTCTAATACAGCAGTCAGTGAGATTTAAGTAGGGCTGAGCAGTACATAATGGACACCTTATGAATACATATGAATCCATGAATCCATTAATCGACCAATGACAAAAAAAACCAACACCGCTTTACTTCCAACTCAGTGTACAGGAGAGAATGAGAGAAAGAGAGAATAAGAGGGGGGGTAGGGAAAGAGGGAGAAAGAGAGGGAGAGAGAGAGAGAGAAAGAAAGAGAGAGAGAGAGAGAGAAATAGATGGAGATAGAGAGAGAAAGAAAGTGAGAAAAAGAGAGAGAGAGAGAGAAAGAAAGAAAGAAAGAGAGATAGTGAGAGAGAAAGAAAGGGAGAGAGAGACAGAAAGTAAGGGTGAGAGAGAGAGCGAGTGAAAGAAACAGATGAAGATAGAGAGAGAAAGAAAGAAAGAAAGAAAGAGAGAAAGAGAGATAGTGACAGAGAGAGAGAAAGAAAGAGTGAGAGAAAGAGAGAAAGAGAGATAGTGAGAGAGAAAGAGAGAGAGAGAGAGAGAGAGAGAGATTTCATGGAGTAATCCATCCATTGTTATTCTTCTCACGCTTACCAAGTGTATTTCAGATAATTAAAGAAAGGAAAGCAACAGTGAGAAGGGGGAGCTGATGTATAATCAGACTAATTCCTTCCACTCACTTTATGCTTTATTCCAAACTGAGCACTTAGTGCTCCCTAATGAATGAGCCGTCAATGTAAATCTACAGCTGAAAGTGAAGAAGGAGTGTGATTCATCGTTGGCTAAAGTATTTTTCAGGAGGCAAATAGATGAGGGCGGATGAATGGTGATCCAAATCAAAGAAAATTACCTTGATCAATCTAGTAATCAACCCATGTGCAGGCTAGTGTAAACCAGATCTGAAAAATGAGTCTCTTTCCTTTTACTGAGGCAAGTTGATGGTAACACTCTGGATGAGAAATGCAGTGATTTACAATGAGTTTGTAAAATAATAAGATCTTTGGTAGTCCCCAACGACCTACAGACAGTCCACATTTTCCCTCTGCCCTTATGAGTATTAAGTTGGGTGTGGTCCCCTGAGGTACATGGTATATGTATAGATGATATAAAGTACATTATAGAGCACCATAATGTGTGCTCCTATTTTAGAAATCAGAGGGTAAATGTGTGGCAGTTTAATGCAAAAGAACAAATGAAAGGAAACCTACAAAATGCCTGGTAACAAGACCATGGGTTCTCAGGTTAAGAAAATGTGTAAAGAGGCTTTTTTCACACATGAACACATCCACACACAGTGGGAGATTTGTCCTCTGCATTTAAATCCATTCACCCAAGCAAAGCAGTGGGTAGCCAGTGACGCAGCACCCAAGGAGCATGTGTGGGGATGGTGCCTTGCTCGAGGGCACCACAGTGGTACCATCAGAAGTCCTGGGATTCAAACCCATGACCTTCTGACCACAGGGGCAACGGCTTAACCCCTAGGCACAACTATAGAAACTATAGAAAGCCAATTCAGAAACAGCATTGGTTTACTACTGTCTGTATTGTCTATTTGTTTTTACTGTTTGAAAACTGCAGCTGTCCAACAGTGCTTTGGGACTAATAAAGGGTCTAAAACGAATCTAATATGTGTAGTGTTTCTGAACTCTTGACTTGTTTACTAAGGAACTGTTTCTCAACCCTTGCCGTGAATGAAACTCTCATTCATGTTCTAGACATGTGAGCTGAGCTTAAGAACAGCTCACATTTTTTCGTATAGATTTATCGATACAAAAAAACCCATAGATTTAAAGATATGAAAAAATGATAGATTTCAAGATATGGAAAAAGTATAGACTCATAGATATGACATTGGGGCCAATCTCATGTTATTCCATTGCACAATTTGTTTGAGAATAGTGGACAGCTAACAGCCATGTTAACACTAACAGTAATTGTTTAAAATACAGAATATGGACTAATTATCAAAGAAGGTGGTCTGTGTTAGACTCAGCCTTATGACTTTATTTTACAAAATCTCCAACCACTGTACAGGTCCAGGCTGAAGCTTCTGAAAGAGAATTTTAATAGACCTTGAATAAACAAATGGCTACTTGATGTTTTAGTGGTTCACCGGTCAAAGTATTCTCTAACAACCTTTAAAAGGACAAAAAGGAAAGCATAAAAGATCCTTAAAATCCCCTCTCTTTTTATTTGAGAACTGTTCTTTCTGTCATAGTTTCATGTAGAACTGCAGTTGTGCTTATACACGATTTATTTTTATTGCTGTGTGCCACCGTATTGTCAAGCTCACCTGGGTAAAAACAACGGCCTAATTTCCTATACTGCCATGCCTTACAAGATAGATTACTTGCTTATGGATCTGAAGAGAAAAGCGATATGCCCTTTTGGCAAAAACTTGCAAAATCCCTTAAAAATCAGTAAAGCAATTTGTACTCTAAATTTTTCACACGTTTTTTTCCCTTTTTTCATTTTTCCTCGCTCACCACAGGACTTTGATGAGAATTCACCGAGGAGGGCCATTGGCTTCATCGCCACGGCACCATGGGTAAACCTACTCAGAGGCGAAATGTCCTCCTGCCTCCATCTGTGCTGTACACGGGTGGATGCCTCTGACACACGTTAGGGCGGTCATCTTCAAGAGAATGATCCGTGTGTAAAGTAATTGAGATACTAACCCAGAGGCACCATGGATTTCTTTAAGAGTTCAGCTGACGCAGGCGAACAAGCTGCAAGAGAGGGGAAACACAATGTCCTTTGAGTTCTGTAATAACATGCTAGAACCTTTCAATGTAGTAGAAAAGCCTTAGCCCAAGCCATTACTACACCCATCCACTTACACACATATGACACTTAGCCTTTCCATTTCCATTTGGTTTCAGACAAATGAGGACCATACAGACCGCTGACGACCCAAACAAAGACACCGTTTTGAACTCAAACCGTGGGTCAATTTGACGACAAATCTTTAAAATCTAACGGCACCTTGTGGGTGGGTCCTGATGCCTTTTTCCATCTCAAAATTGCATTAGCACTAATGGTAATGATACCACTGTGTACTCTGTGGCTATACACCACATTTGGACCATCACAGGAGCAGCACCTGACCTAGGAGAAGAACACACTCCATTAGAAAAGCAAACAGATTTGTTTTTTCTTTTTTGGTCACCCCACAGTGTAATGCATAAGTAGCATACACCTGCGCTGCATGTTTAATCAGTCCCTACTGATAAACCTCGCTCTAATACAATAGCCAGAACAGTAAAAGGTAAATGGAAAATGCACTGACAAATTGTGTGACGTTATTGTGACGTTTTTTTCCAAATACAGTTTTTATACGAGCAGCAACAGTTTTGTTGTTCCTTTGATCCTAAACAATGAACAATAAAAATGTCTAATCTCAGTGAAAAAATATTTTTTGGTTTTTAATAAAAGACATTCAGAATCAGAATCAGAATCAGAATCAGAATCAGAATCGCGTTTATTGGCCAAGTATGTGAGCGAACACATACAAGGAATTTGATTCCGGCAGATGGTGTCTCTCAAGTTCAATACAATTAAAACAACAGCAGTGATTTATGTGGTATGTACTGCTGCAGTTTCAGATCATATTGATTACTTATCAGGCCATACAGCCCATAATATAAAACTAAACTGTAAACAGACTCTGAATTCTCTGATTTGTCTAAAAGGCACACTAACAGTGTTTAATGCAAAGGGATAAAGAATGAATTACAGTTTGGTTCACAAAACAGCCCAAATGTTGACCCCCTGGAATATGTGGCCTTTTAGCCGAACCCAAATCTATTACTTGTGTTATATTAAAATATATTTGTATATTTATTATTGGTTAAAATATGTATAAAAAGTATTATGTGGATTAAAATGTGATGTCATCTCCCTGAATGCTGAGTGATTTTATTCCTGAATATTTTGGTAATTGCTGAACAGTCCTGCAATTTAGAATCTGAACAGACCTGCAATTTAGCTCATTTGACATTAATGACACAACGCCACGATGGTAACATTACATTAAACTATACAAGATCTTCCAGTCCTTTAAAACAAATTGTGTGGAGCTGTTTGAAACAGTAGACAGCATGCAAAGGCCCTGCATCTATGGAAACAGCAGTGATACTGAGGCCATCTGACAAGAAAGCTTCTTAACAGGGAGGTGTGAGGCTGTGAAGATGAGCTGTGGCAGATTAAAGGTCTGCTCCACAGCCTGGAAGCTGCCCTTGCATGACTCACACGCTGGATACATGTGGCGTATATTTGTATCAAGTATTAGACCTCATTGCACATAGAGGTTTGGAAGGGAAGACTTTAATCTCCACAAATTAAGTAACTCAGTGAGAAAGGGTATGATAGATGCTGAACATTTTTATGTAGTAATTCATTTGAAAGGAATAATTTGGTGAGGAACGTACTTGCACAGTTTTCCACTCAAAGAAGCGTACGTGTGCCTCATCCCTGTACACTCATCAACAGGAAATGGTTGACCTCTCCAAATGTCATCATATAACTTGCATTCCGACTGAATGAGGGCAGAGCAATGATGAATTAAGATGGCTGGGACGCCCCCAGCTACTTTACCACTGGACATCATCACGGACGTCATCTTTTCTACAGGATGATTTCTTTCTAGCTTTAAAATTTCTCCAAGGACCAATTACGACAAGTGTTTTTGTAATATACTTTTAGCTTGAGGGGTAAAAAAATAACCGCAGCATTTGTGGAACAGACTCAGTTGTTTATGTGGTACCGGTGTGAAAGCAAGAAAACAGATAGAATGGAAGAGGAAGAGGGGTTGGTAATTTCATTTCTGCTGATCCAAATGCTGTTTCCTCCCTTCTGGGTCGATGAAAAGAGAGGATGGTTCAATATTGCCCTTAGACTGTTTCTTTAATCAGACATGGTCCATAATAAATAAGAGGCTGATAAATTAAATTTCAGGGCACTCAAAAATAAACCAAGCATTAGTCACAACCTGAGCTATAAAGGTGGATGGTGAAAAGTGCCTGGATTTCCTGATCTGAAACGTCTCTTCTCCTCTACAAGTGGGTACCAACATGGCTCAATCAATGGAAAGGCCATTAAGCTTAACAAACCTGCCTAATCCATAAACTGCCTATTGACTCTGAAAATAAATGACAGAATAACCAGGGCATCAGACAGGAGGTGTTTACTCATGCACGCCTACGTGACAGTTCATTCTATCCCTGTGTGTGTGTGTGTGTGTGTGTGTGTGTGTGTGTGTGTGTGTGTGTGTGCACATCATGTAGCACCTCTGTCAATTGAGACTGCATGAATCATACATTAGGCTGAGCGCAGTTCATAAAACAGCCTGCAAGTGCAAGTTAAACCACTTTTACAGTGCTAACACCGAGCTTGTGTTATGATTATGTGTAATATACTTTCAGCAACCACTCTACCATGATAATAATATTCTGATTGGTCTAAATCAGTTGTTCTTAAACCAGCTCTCAGTAACCTTCAAGAAAATAAGATTTTTTCTGTCAGAACTATGTGTCGCAGTGTTGCAGCTCATATGTGGACTGCCTGGGGGGGCTGAATAAAGGTTTGACCACTACTCTACTTGTGTAAACAGTGGAGCACATGATATGCCTGCAGTATCACTTTTTATCGAGCATGGAACAAAGATACCCTTTTGCTTTCGTAAGCTTTTTTTCAATGCCTTGGTTAACTACACAATACAACAGCCTGCGTTGTCATTAACAGTCATCAACCTAACAGCAATAAACATTATCAATACTTTGCAGTCGGATGCATACCTTTCCTCTTGTTAATGCCAGTGTTGGGCAGTAATGCGTTTCTTAGTAACACGTTACTGTAATTTGATTCTTTCTTTAGTAACGTAGTAATTTAACTATAATTTTAAATGTATCATTAGATTAGATTTACACTTTCAAGTAACTTTTCCGCTGCGTTACCAATAAGATCAAGTGGTTTAACATCTATATTGTAGAAACAGAAATAATTCACAGTAACCTGTCAGTGGCTGGCAGATGTCTGTCTGACAGTTGCACGCATGGCGTCGACTATGGGAGACCTACCGGCTCAAACAAAAAGTGAGCATGGAGAGTGAGAAGTAAGCGTTTAGTAGCTGGAAATAAAGCCATTACTTTAAATTCATCTCGGTTAAAGGCAAGAACATTATTGTGAGTTGTCGTAGGTTTGTAACATTCAATAATAAAGTGTGTTTAAGCTGACTTGAGTGTCTTCGAGCTGACACAAGAGTTTCTTTAGAGGGTGGCGAAGTAACTAGTACTTTAACTAGTATTGTAACTAATTACTTTTGAATTAGTAATTTGATTACTTTTAAATGGAGTAGTAAGTCAACAGTAGTTTAATTGCATTTTTAAAGTAACTTGCCCAACACTGGTTAATGCTCATCCAAAATCATTGCCATTAATAAAACATATCAATGTTCGTTGTTGCCTTAAAGTTGCAGCTTTGATCAGGCCTGTCTGTAGCCAAGAAAGCCCCTCGTCGGCATGAATAAACATTGTGTTCTGTTTCAAAGCCTCTTTCTGTAGGTCCCCTACAGGACATTCTGCCGGAAGAATGAAAAATCAAGTCAGATCTTTGTAACAAGGATAATCAAATTCACAGTAATGCCACAATACATATTCTGTTGGCTCTCTCTTTATGAAATCCTACAATTCTGGGTTGAGCTGCTAGTGTGCAATGCTGTTTGGAAAGTGGGTGGATGAGAACCCCTTGTTGTGATAACAATTCAGACCTTTCCAATAAGATGAGCATGCTGAGATCAAACACATAGCATTCTTGAAATGAAAACACTGCTACAATTGAAAATAACATGTGAACCAAATAAAAATACCTTTATAAATATTGATTTGCTTGTTCACCTACAAAGACAAAATCTCTAAATCTGCTTTCCTTCCACCAAAATTGAAGAAGGAAAATATGCAACCGAGGGACCTCCAAAAGATGTAAAAAGGCGTTTTATAGATGCTTTTTTATAGATGAAAAAAGGTTAAGCATACAGATACAAAAAAGGGTCTCCTGTATTGGTCAGCAGTCACACTGATGCATGTTCTGCTCTGTAAATAGATCTTTTTGTTGATGATAGACAGTGACTTGCTGTGTTAAAATGACTAATTTCCAACAATTCACTCAAACTGGAACTCAGCTGGAGAAACTCAATTTTGCTCCTCCACTTTCACACAAAATCAGATGTCCATGTCCTTGCCACGGCAGATGTGCGTAGTTACTCCTTCGTCATACAGAGCAAACTCTTAGCCCCCTTCACTGCCTCAGGTTTTCCACTGGATCCTTTTCCCTAATTGCCTCTCTTCAAGTAGGTGCAAAAATTAAATATCACTCACAGCCATGAACACACAAATTCTGCCATGGCACTTAATTGCTTCACTTAGCCGAGTTCCTTTTGCTATGGGTAACTGGTTGTCATGACAAAACCTCCCTTTGTTTGGCAAAGACCAAGCAAAATTGCAAAAGCAACCAAGGTAAAAAGGGGTAAAGAAGATCAGCCGACCGCAAATAGACCCATGCCACGTCCGCAAATAACCTTTTTTGTCATGTTTGATGACATCCCATTAAATCAGAGAGGGCAGCCAAAGAAACAGTACAGAGTTTTTTACACAAACATATTTTTAGAATTTTGTTTGAGAAAAAATTTAATTTTTGTGAAAAATATGTTTCTAAAAGTAAGATAATAGCACAAAATGTCTTTCTGTTCTACAGAGCATGTGCAGCCAGTGCAAGATTTCATTTATATTTTTTTATGAAATATTTATAGTTAGATCCTATAACCTTATCATTCATATTTTGTCTGTAACAATTTTTCCACTGTGTGCATGTTTGAATAATGTTGGTACTGATGCTTTTTTATCAGCTCTTTCCACTTTACTCAGTCCCAAGCAGGGGAACACAGATAACTGAAGCTAGAACAGCCAGAACATGCTCCCTGTTAAAGGTGATACAAACAAACTGGAACCTTCAGAGAATGTGCTAAATTGAAATTTCACTCATTAATCCAAAGATGTTTTTGTGATCTGTCCAAGAACAGTCTTTAAACATGAAATTAGGTGCCCCGTTTAATGTCCTGTTGAAGTCTATGCTCATTTATTGAAAAGAACACATTTATATAGCTGAGATGACAGTAGAGTTTGCTTTGACTTTTACATTTCCTTTTTAAAAGCTTCAAAAATAGGAAAGAAAAAAATTGAGGGAAACCACTTTTTACAGATTTCTTTAAAGATAGAGAGGCTAGCACATAACATCAATCCAAGCTGACTTATTTATTTATTTTCTGTAACTGCTTAGTCCATACTAGGGGTGCAGCTATCCCAAGCCTTATTCAAGGTCTATGGGCACTAAGCAGGGACTCACACTGGGTGGGTGCCAGGTTACAACAATGTGTTAAATATATCACCATTGAGTGGAGGCTGTACTTAGCCTCTCACCTTGAGTTTATATGCTTCAAAAACATGGGCGTCACCGCCATTCAATCTGAAGGGGATGTGTCCCTTTTACATTTCATAATTATTTGTTTGGACCCCCCCACACACACACATTTAACGTAAAATATTAGTTCACCCAGTGCTGTTGAATCTTGAATCTTGAATCTTTCGTGAAAGAATTCCACTTGATCAATAGGAGAATACATATATCACTGGAATTCCGCTCTGAGTTTAGAGCAGCCTGTCTATGCACTGACGATTCACATCACTTACATGCGGTGAGTTGGAGGCAAACCCGGATTTCCAGTGCTATGTGTATTCTCTTAACGATTAAGTGGAATGGATTCCTTCGCGAAAGGTTCAAGGTTTAAGATTCAACCCCGGCCTCTTCCCAAACCCCGCCCCACACCCAAACTCCATACCCAAACCCCGCCCCCACACATAGACTTTTGCGGCCCCCTCACATTAAAAATGCCCTGTTCAAAAAAGCTACAGGCACCAAACAATATAGCAATGCTGTAGCTCAAATTTGCAATTGGCAACTCAAAGCTTCAGCTCCTCCACAGATTTTCTATAGGATTGAGGTTTGGAGACTGGCTAGGTGTGCTTCTTCTTTAGCCACTCCTTTGCTACCTTGGAAATATGTTTTGGGTCACTGTCATGCTAGAAGACCCACAAGTCCTCTTCAGTGTTCTGGCTAAGGGAAGGAGGTTCTCATCCAAACCTGTACAAACATAATGTTTCCACTTCCATGTTTGACTGTGCACCTCTCATCTGACCACAGCACTTTATCCCAAGCTTTCTCTCAATCATTTAGATGTTCACTGGCAAACTTGGCTGTTCATGTGATTTCTGCAAGATTTCAGTCCATTATGATGGACTGATGGAGTGTGTTACCAATGGTGCTCTTAGTGACTGTGGTCCCAACTGCCTTCAGATCATTAACAAGCTCCTCCTGTACGAAACACAATGTACTTAAAATGCTCTTAATCTTACGTTAATTAATTTGATCTAAGTTGCCAGTAATTTGTGAACCAATCCCTTAGTTTTGCCTTAAAAGTGGATTTAAGGCATGAGTGTGAACCCCCTAAATCTTAAATGTAAGACACTAATTTAATTCTATTATTTAAGGGGCAAATTTGAAAAAGTAAGAGGAAAATTCTGTAGTTTTCACCCTTAATTAGCCTTAGCCTGTGCACTTTTCCCCTTAATGTTCAAAATTAAGATAATTTTAAAGGGTCAAACTAAGGAGTGATGGTTTCGTAGTGATGTGGCAAGATACTTCATGGAACTCCAGACTGAGAGCAACTGATGGTATTTTTATATTTTTTCCATTTCTGAATAATCGCACCAGCAGTTGTAGTCTTCTCATCAAGCTTTTTGCTGATGGTCTTGTAACACATTCCAGCCTTATGCAGGTCTACAATCTTGTCCCTGATGTCCTTCGACAGCTCTATGGTCTTGCCCATGGTGGTGGAGAGGTTGGATTGGAAGAACATGATTCTGTGGACAGAACGACTTAAGATCAGGAGTATCTGTAATTGACTGATTGATTGTAATCTTTGTGCAACATGGGCACACAGTCAGTCTGTGGGAGCCAGAAGTCTGTCTGGGTTGTAAGTGATCAAATACTTATTTCACTCTGGATTTTTGGTTGATATTCTCTCTCTCCATAAAGATGAAACTAACTCATAATTTACTGATCACTATTTTGTAAGTTAGCAAACAAATTCATCACAGGATCAAATAATTATTTCCCCCACTGTAGTAATAATAGTCAAAAGGTGTAGATGCTATAGAAATACAGGAAACCATTAGGTTGCACTCTGGGCTGCCCCACACCAAAATGAATACCTACAGCCTCCGGTCATCATCGGTGAAAGTGGCACACTGTTAAATGCTCTAATGGGAATGATAGTGTGACCTTGCTCAACATGGCCATGTCATCATTGCCATAGCAGGCTGAGGTTTTAGCACAGCAGTGACTGGAGTCATTACGAGGCCATGGTGCTGTTTAGAGGCCCCTACTCCACTCCCACATGACAGCCTGACAGGGTTATAGAAGGGCGCAGACTGAATTACAAGCTAGGCTCACCGAGTTATTAAATTGATGGGGGGTGACTTGAGCCGAGGAACCATTCACAGAGATCACTCTCAGCTCAGCACAGCACAGTATCTAATTCTTTTTATGAAAGGCATGTCAGCAAAATCGGACTTCTCATTCTCAAATGGCAGCATGTCATCATTTTTAGGTTCATGCATTCCATAAAGTGTACATTATTACTGGCACCCTTGATAAAGATGGGTAAAAGAGTCATGCAGAAATGTCTTTGTGATTATTTAGCTCAATATTGTACCACTACACACAATGAGAGACAGGGCTTTATTTATCCCAGAACAATCTGGGAACTGATTTAGCACATTTCAGACCAAACATTTTAGTGGGTTTGGGACTTGGTTCACATAATTAATACATTCAAATGATTTATTATGAAAGTCACATTTTCTACGAGCAATTTAAATTCATACTGCTTCTTATTTCTTTATTTTATATAGTCTTGTGTCTTCTTGTGTTTTCAGTGAGTTTTCAGTGAGTTTTCAGTGGTATCACTTATTCAGAAGCAGACTGTCCAAATGTGTGCGTGTTTTTCAGCTAAAGTCTTTCTCTATTTTTTACGCTTTGGGTAAGCTGTGTTCATGTTTATAGTCCATATGCAGCACTTATGATTTTGAATGTTTTTTTTTCTGTGATGAGCTTTGGTCCTCTTCAAATTGCTTAACCAGCACCTCATATAAATGTTCATGGTCATCTACCATCCAGGGACTTGGGTGAGAACCTTATCTTTTTAAAAAATTTTATTGAATTCTCAAACCATCACATTACACAATATCAAGAAGAAGTAACAAATAAAATCAACAAGACAAAATCATACTTACATTTTAAAGTAGAAGAAGGGAAGCTCTTTAAACAAGACGTTCATAAGTCTCTTCTGACGTAAGTCTGTCAAAACCCATTCAAAAACATAATCACTAGGAACAAAGACATGGTCAATCGTCATTTTACATCTCGTTTTCCATCATTTCAATTTAGTAACACATATGATCAACCACACAAGATCATGTACTTCCCCACTTCTGGGCATGTCTTTTTCCTTTCACCTTTGGTTTTTGTAAGTTACACACAGGGGCATAAATAGCGGTAAACAGGTAATGTGGTTACACTGAAAAGCATGAGAATAAGCTCATTGAGCATTTGCTCAGGGATTTCACACAGTGAAAAAGCTGGAAAATGCACCTGTGATAGAGACAGAGATTCTTGCTAGTTCATTATTTGTTCAACCATGGCACTTGTGTTTTGAATTTAAATTGAAATTCAATTTAATGCAGCTTTATTGTCAACTTTAAGAACCAACATTATAGGATAGATATTACAGTGAGTAGTGTGTCTGATCTAAGATGGCTCTCCAAGGATTCCATTGGACACTTGCAAATGTTGGCAGTGCTTTGGGGTCACTAAGTCTTCCAAGCGTCTAGATTCCACCTATGTGTGCCATTCATATAATGCCAAATGTAAGCACCTGAGGTTCCTCTCTAGATCTGTATTGGTCAGATGAAACAAAAATAATGTATTTTTCAGCAACACTCAAAGTGTGCTTGTTGTAAACAAAAGGATGGTTATAACCAGGGTGGGGGGGGGTGGTAGAGACCCCTTTATTGACACATGAGACCACTAAAAGCCTCAACAGCTAAATTTTGGGAGAAAAATCCCTGTAGTAACTCTAAAAAGCATACTTACCTTCACCTACATCACCTTCAAAACATGTCAGTGTATGGGGCTCGGGCAGAGCTGGCACATGACATTTTGTCACTGCAAGCAAAATAGACATTTGTCCTGCACAATTTGCAGTGGGATATTACTCAAAACAAATCTCTGCACTGTCACTCCAGTATCCAGATTGCACTGCTTTATATCAGTGCCATGTATGTAGGAGTTAGACAGAGGGTTGTGGTACGGATTCAATGGTAAGAGCAGACTTATTCAGGCAAAGGCTGTCTATCAGTGTGTCTATCAGCTGTAAGCTTTCTTTATACGCATGTACTCACATCGATTGTTTTAACTACTCACTCTTCTTCTCAAACCCATAATATTTAAGGTTTTAAAGTTCTCCACACCCAAATGTGTGGCATGAGCACTTTTCCCCATGTGTGCCTACTCACAAGTAAAGTGTTGCCCAGGAGGGATTTGTTCACTTATCTGGGTTGCACTTAGGCACCGCTTGTTTTATTCATCTGAATTGTGCCTGCTGAGCGTCAGGGTCACAACAGATGTTTCATTTACTTGTTACATGACTGCTGGACAATATCACTGTAGAAGCAACTGATTCATTTACAGATCATAAATACAGGGCCTTCTGGTTTGAGTATTTTGTTCATTTGTCACCTCACATCCTCCGTATAACTATACACATCAAAAGGGGTATTTGAGTCTGAATTTCATGCGTTGTCCACATGGTTACAGCAGTAACGTTACCAATTCAATAATTGCTGGCGAGGACAGAGAGCTAATTTTAGCTGGTCAAGCTGAATCCCAGCAAAACTGAGCGTCTTTTCCTCAAAGGGAGCCCATCACCAAGCCACAATCTCATCGTTACTTTTGAGAACTTGGTTATCATTCCAACAAAGAAGGTAAGAAATCTTGGTGTAATGCTAGATCAGGGGTGTCCAACTCAGTTTGACGGTTATCCTACTTAAATATAGTCACTAAACGTGCTGGACCACAGCCTTCCAGGACCAGAGTTAGACACCCCTGTGCTTTATGAAGAACCGTCAGAAGAGAAGACCCGGGACCCTGGAGTATTCTGTGTGTAACACAGTAACACAGGCAGACCCATATACTGAGTTTCAAACACAACAATTGATTTGAATAAGGAGCAGGTAGATATTGTCAAAAAGCAGGTAAGGTTCAAGTTGCCAAAACACAACTAGTGAGGCAAACAAATCCAAAACACAAAAGGCAAATACAGGGTATAAAGCAAGGGTCCGAAGAAATAAGTTAAGCAATGCTGAGATCTAGCCTAGATTGCTGGGTTGGAGTGAGATTCTGCCAGACCATTACACTATGTTAAGGACTGGTCTCAGATTCCTTTCTCTGCATCCTCCAGTAATATCATCCAGTGTAGGAGATGTATTTGTATATTAGCCAAGGTTGATGTGGACTACAACATGACTTGCAATAAAAAGGTTATGAACGTTTTCTCTTCTCATAAGGTTTTGTCCTGATAGCAGAAATATATTTTAGTCTCCTGTATAAAAAAAAACAAAACAGTCTTGCACTGAGTGTACACACCAGGGTGGGAACTCCCAGTTCTCATATACTGCAGCAGTATTTTCAAGAAGGCTTGCTTGAGCAAAAGGGCCTTTCTGTTTTCATAGAATGAAATGACACATAATTCCATCAAAAACCTCTGATGGAATGACTCATGATGTTTTCAGCTCCCCTGCTCATATTATAAAATGGAGTACTCCATTCAACATTCATTCAGTTGAAAGAAAGAAAGGAAGAAAAAGAGAAAGAAAGAAAGAAAGAAAGACACAAGAAACCTAAGAGAGAAGTCTGCCATTTTCACAAAACTATATTAAGATGTAAAATAGCCTGTTGAGCGAATAGCATGCAATTACTTTTATCATCTAGTGCTGAGACACAAACCTTTAACTTAAATGTGAGGCCAATGATAAAATGTCTATATAACATAACTATTAAATGGCCTAGCCGAATTGTCTTGTTTATTGTTACTTTACTATGGAGTTTTACAATGATGGCAATGGTGTATCCCAAAATGCCCATGTTTAAAAAACACAGATGAAAGAACCTCTTCTGTTGTATTTTTTATGCCATCACTGTTACTTTTAACTTTCAACAGACAATGTTGTAATGTTAACTTTATCCATGTAAGATACAGCCTAAAATAAAATATATCCCTAATGTAAACCAGCTAGCCATCTAATACTAATGCTAGTGCCAAAACATGTTTCTGGGCCATCTCTTTGCATTTTCCTATCATAGAACTGTCCCTGTTGAGCTTCCATTGTTTTGCATTGCACAAATAATTAAAAATCCTTTAACGTGTTCTGTGGGTGCAGGTCAAGAGCCAGATTGTTCCCGGTAAGGGAAACAGGCAGGGTAAGTTTTAAAGGTGCTTCATAGTGAAAACTAAGTCAAACAAGACAGACAGACAGACAGAGATAGACAAACTTCTGGTGGGCACAAGGGTGAATGGATGTTGATCTTGGAGAAAATCAGGGCTTAAATAAGAAAGGAAGACAAGAGGTGAAAGTAAACGCATGGGAGACACCAAAGTGAAAGCAGTGGGAGGTTTAGCCCCAGACCAAGCACAGAGCAGGCTGTTGTGTATATTATGGTGATTTTAGCACGCTGTGAGATAACACATTGTACATAAAAACCTGATGTTACTATTGGCATAAAAGAAACATAAAAGAAACTGTTGACATAAAAGACATGCAACATGTCAACTATAATTTGACACTTTTAAAGAGGAAATTACAGAGATTGTAATGAAAGTTGGATTCCAAAAACAAATCCAATTTACATGGGAGAAGATAAGGGTCATGCACGCCACATTATCCAGAGCAGGTAGAACAAAAGTCAAAAACCTGAAAGGCAAGGCTGAAGTCAAAAAACAAACCAGATCAAAGTTCAAAGCAGACAAAGGCAAGAAACACAGAACACTCAGCACTTCGTGTAAGGCAATATTTTTAGAAGTTAGCCTTCTTAAACGAGTCCTTAAATAATGCTAAAAACAGGAAGTAAGCTTGATACTTGATCATTAAATCACTAGCTCCCCTGGTGCCAGGAGGGTGAACAGCACCATTAGACATGTCAAAAGTTGATTTGCTTTGGACAGTTGTTGTATAGATGCTCTGACTGCAGTATCTCAGTTAAATAGCTGACTCAGATTTAAGCTGTTTTCAG